>JBBMKC010022163.1:0-18698 GCA_037834085.1 Bipalium vagum | reverse complement strand
TAATTTATTATTATTATTATTATTATTATTATTATTATTATTATTATTATTATTATTATTATTATTATTATTATTAGGTGAGTCAGAAGGTAACCTCATTTTTCTAATTTTTAAATCAATCGCTAAATAATGACAATTTTATTGATGTTTTAATAATATTGATATAGAAATATTTGAAGCGCAATATTTGAAGTATAAAGAATCATATTATGTTTTTAGATTATAATTTTTATAATTCAGTGGCTAAATTTGTCGTGACTAAGAAAAATGGATGAAATTATCTCCTGTAGGAATACATCCGTGGATCTACTGCTACACTAGCTGCCGTTAATATTAATGACATAAATAAAGGAGCCATTAATATTCGCCATACACATGAATGGTTTGCCAGATTCAGGTCTGGTGACTTCAACCTCAATGACCATTAAAAAGTGGACGTCCACCAACAACTGTCGACGCATTATTGGAAAAACTCATAAGTAGCGATCCACGGTTAGCAACTGAACAGATGTCCTACTGCAATTAAGACCCACTTACATATATTTGGAAAGTCATATAAGGCAGGTGTTTGGGTACCCCATGAATTGACGGAAAATATCAAACTGTTAGACTGAATAACATTCATCAGTTTATTCAACGTGTTGTCAACGTGTACCACAATCCAAAAAGACAAAAGCAATGGTTAATTCCAGGTGAAACCGGGATTCAAACACCAAAATCAGGTCTTCATCATAAGAAACCTATGCTTTGCATTTGGTTGGATTGTCGTGAGGAAACTACTCTAATGGGAATTACCTTGATAAAATTAGAAAATTGATCGCAACAAATACTTTGATCAATTGGACAAATTAAATAAGAACTTGATTAAAATTCGTCCAGCTTTAGTCAATAGAAAATGTGTCATTTTTTATCAGGACATTGCCAGGTCACACGCGTCGAAGATCTTATCTAACAAAGTTAAAGACTTAGGGTGGGAAGTTATGGCTCACCCACAATATAGCCCAGACATTGCTCCAACAGATTTTCACCTCTTCAGATCTTTGCAGCACTTCTTCTCTGGAAAAGATTTCAAAATGAATATCAGGAGATCCAATCATTTATTGACTCTAAATCTTCCTCGTTCTTTGAAAAAAGATATGAAATGCTTGGTTGACAAGACGAAGGCTTTGAGTAAAATGTCCATTGTTTCAAGAAGAGCTATGTTGCTGGCTTCCACAACTCCCCGGGGTATCATTTGGTCTGGAAATATTATATTATATAGAGAGGAGACCAGAAAACCAAAGGAAGAGACTGAGAGCTTGGCAAGGACCAATGAACCAATCTTAACTTAAACGTTTGCGGCGCTCCATTGAGACGAAGAGGCATTTCCTGGAACAAAAGGGTACCAAGTCTAATGAAAATGTTTCCTGAGCTTTTGCTAAAAAGAGAAGAAGACATTTCCATACTTTAACGACCATGACAATTCTTATTCAACTAATCTCTTTACTTTGAACTCTCTAAGGCGGTATCCATAAGACATAAGCCATAAATACTTTTCTTTACCGGTCATTCTTGTAAGCATCTGCTTTGTCCAGTCGATATGCATTGAGCTATAGGCACATATTAATTTACACAATTTTGTGCGTACTTCCATCAGCAAAAGTAATATCTTTTTATGGCGATCCAAACTGAAATAAGGACGTTTTAATCTGTGAAGGTAGAAGGATTCTAGGACCTATGCAGAGCTAACACAATATGATCTTTAATAACAGCTACACAATTCATCGGCACACGAATGAGCAATTTCCGTTGAATTTCCGTTGTAATTGAAAGCCATTGAACTTTAGTGTCTCTTAAAGGGTCTTTGCTGAAGAAAGCTGTTGATGCCAATTTTCTGTGTCCCTTCATCCAACAGTAATCCAAAGGGTTAAGATCTGGCGATGTATGATTGTATTCTTTTACTTAGATGACATTCTGCTGTTTTAATCCCTGTTCACCTCCAAAATTCTTGTAGAAACCTAACAATTTTCCCTATAGATTTTTGTGAGAAATCGTCTAAACAACGTTCTTCGAGGAGAACCAAAAATGTGGAAGCTCTATTCATCTGTACATGGGATCTTTCACCACTGGTCAAATAACCGATATCGATGTTGGCTGGCCCATTCCAGTCTTTTTGCTTTAATCAACCTCTCTTTTAAGGTTTTTTGAAGCTACTCGACCGGACAAGTCAAAGCTGTTTAATCTGCGTTTCATGGTAGACATGGTGACATTCAGTTCCTGACATTCGTTATATTTTGCAGCGATAATCCCCGCTGTAACAGGCAATTTTCTTGATCCCTCTGTCTGTCACCCTGTTTGTTGTTCGCGGTCTCCGGACCACTGTTTGTCTTCATGACATTGTTGATCTCGGAATATGTGAAGTGTCCATTGCACGCAACATCCGGATATGTTCATTTTCTGCTAAATTTAACCTTGACAGTAACCAGACAGTAACAGTGACCAGAATTCATTCTCGTTCTGTCAGTGCTGTTTGTCTCATTTTGACCACTTGCCAATCAATATTTCTATGTTCATGGCAAATAAACACAACCCACTTCGAAAAGTGCACTTTATCAATAAAAATAAATCGATGAAATAAAACAATGAAAAAATTTGTTCAATATCGGTCACGGTAATGTCTTTAAATTGAATGCAACATAAAACATGATCGAAAACTGTAGGGGAATGAAAACATCAATGCGGAAGTTGAGGGAGAACCTTTTCAAATATCGACACTCACGTCCCTTTTCGGTTCTGAAATCATTAACCCACATCAAATGGAAGTGTCATTTGACATGTTCAAGCCGACGGGGACCACAAGAGTATTTGTATAATCTGCATAAACCTTTTGGAAAAGTGGTTAATCCTTACGAACATGATCTATTCGTGTGATACTGAAAATTGTGAGCACCTGCCTAACAGTTTTGAACGGGGTACCAGCATGTACCAGATCTGCATTGGCAATATCATTAAAAGATAAAGGGCAATGTCAATTACAAATCCTCGTGAAACCATATTTGAAGCTCATCAAAGAATTCCTCAACAAATATTGGTTGATAAGGCGACCGAATGTTTTATAAACAGACATTTAAAGGATTCTGAGAAGGAAAGGAAACCGTAAATTTTTCAACAGACAATGAAGGAGAGGCTGTGGTAATGGAAAAGTTCATTAAGATGATTCGTAAAGAGGTTCGTAATTCAGTCTTGTAAACAGAGTTTGATTTTGTCGCGGGATTGGTGGTTGTTGATCTTAAATTGATTTATTAAAACAAACCAATGATCTTCGGCGTTTCGACAAATTTCAGCTGTCAGATCAAAAATTTATAACTGTTGGAAGATATAATTCTCCCAAAGTCCATTTCTTCAAGTTTGCCAAACGGGTTCACCTTTTCCATCTCTCACTTCCCCGTGCAATCTCTTGGTGGACACGTCAGTGAGTATATCATTCGCTTAAAATGATTTTCTGACTACTGCCAGAGCGAAAGCGAACCTTTTGTTTTCAAATAAATCTTTTTAAATAATAATAATATAAAGTGCCCGTCTATATTTAGCTGAGCCTTTTCAGGTCCCACGTGCGATGTTGAAAAGGATACAAATACATTTCCAATCATTATCTGCAAGGAAGGGGTTTTACAATTTTAAAACGATTCCCATTTCGACTTCATAATCCTTCCTATACTCTCCTTTCTAAAAAAAAAGACGGGCATTTTCATCTCAGCACTGCTGCTTTAGGAGGGCTTTCCCGACATTATGGTAGCAGAACGAAAACAATAGTCCTTGGATATATGATAAACATTCTACATTAGATAATGGGTTCTTGGTTTGTAGGAGAGCAGGGTGTCTCCGTCTTTCATTAACGATGTGGAGGACGTTCTCTGAAGGCATTGATTTTCGTACAGTAAACAAAAGATACAGGAATCAGGTTTTGGAACCGTGAGAATATTAGTTTCTCCTACCTCATTATAATTATTTATGACTTCATTTTGATTTTCTAAATGATGTTCAACAAAAGGGTCAGTCGAGAGAATCATTGATGCGTTACACTTATTTCGTCAGAACGATTTAAAGATTTGAAATGTAATTCTCTGGAATATTTTCCACTTGTCAATTTGTTGAAGATATTTTTATTTGGGACAGTCGATTGAATGTCACCTCTAGGTTTCATAAAATAAGGGGGAAATTATATTAAAGCTGTTAAACATGTAAAATGAAGAACAAAGTTAAAACAGCGATCGCTTATTAAAGACCTCGTGAGTAAAAGAATTGTTCACCCATATCGGGTCCAATTCCCCAACTTCTGGTAGCTCTTTGGTAGAGAGCTATCGGCGTACATTGACAAAACACAGTTCTGTTTCATGGAATGCCGAAAATAGAATGACCTGCAATACGGTGTTTGAAAGCATCTTATCGATAATTTAAATGAGAAGTACATAAATCGACAAACTTCATTCCACACTCAACTTCCAAAGTGGCACCAGACTCGAGATAGCATCCCTCCTCGTCATCACTATTGTATATGTTCAATGATGTCTTCTTGTAAAGTTCTAACATCTTCGGCCTTTCTTCTTCATATACGCACACATATTTTACTAATTTGTAACAGTTATAGTCATCTAACCCTGTCTTAGTACTAAACAATCTTCTCCTGGATCCATATTTGTGGGATCTATATAATTCCATGTGACGTTTTCCGTCATTTCACTACCATCTACCTGTGACCAGCCACCTCTGGACGACTTTCTTTCGTTATAAAGATCGTGGATACCAACCCGGTAATTATGAAATTGAGGAAAACATTTTCTAATGGACATTATTTCCTTCGCCACCGCCAACCTACCTCCAAGCACTCCACATGCTTTACTAGCTGAACAGAAGCTGGACGCCAATTCATTAAGAAACATGCAGGTATCATTGCAAAGAGTGTACGGCTTTGGACAACGTGCAGTTATAATGTAAATCAGCAACCCTGTCAAAATGGACATTGTGACCAGTCTCATTGGGAAAACACCTCGGAAAGATTCCGTTTGTCTTTATAATTTTATTCTCTGAGGAAATTAGAAAAAGTCAAACTTCGATTCCTTTAAAATGAAAAACATAAAAATAAAACAAACTTCAAGAAACATACGAAATAGACCATCACTGTCGCTCTCTTATTGGTTAATATGTACAACAATTCATGACCTCTGATTGGATGATATTGTATACATTATTTCTCAAACTGTGCAAATTTCTCTGTGCAAATGACAAATGGAATCAACGCCCGATGAGGAAAGACAATGAAGGTCAAACTGGTTTTTCATTATCCCTATCTGATATCACTGTACCATTTACCATCGAGGAACGCTTCCCAAAGGTTTATAATAATCGCTTCTTCATTATTCATGGTTTCAGAGAAATTTAAATATGGCCGGCTAAAATTTTAAATCTGCACTGAATTTCATTGGTTTAAAAATTTCGAATATTGATTAATTAATTTGTTTCATTTATTCATTCTATGACAGATCTTATTTATTTGATAAGTCGGCATTTTCTAAACACGTACCTGATATTAAGGGGTTCAAATCGATTATATCTTTCAACGAAGTAACTATCTGAATTGGTCTGTGACTGTCACCTTGATAACGTGGACCAAATCATTGGCAGGTCAAGAAAAAAATATTTTTTTTTCCATAATGAGATGCTCCAACAACTGTAGCAATTATAAGGGCAGATTGTGTGGGTTCGAGTCCACTTCCTATTTAATGGCGCATATCATCTCACTTTTTATAGAAGGACGACCTCATCGAGATTTATTGTTTACAGAACCCGTCTCCATATATTTATTAAAAATTGTTTTGATAGTGGCCACCGATGGTATATCGGAAAATACTTTCTTTTTCAACTCTCTCATAACCTTGGATGTGATTGGTATTCGATCAAAAAGACCACTATTGGAATTTAATCTGCTATGATAACATATGGTCTACAATAAAATATGATTAGTACTTTATAAAACTTGATAAAAATCTCTTTAAAACCATTCATTTTAAACAAAGAATTCGACATGGATTACATTAAAATAAAACCTAAGAAAGCTAAAAATGACACCGATCCGGAAGTGGTTTAAAGATAACAGTTCTGTGTGTAATATGTTACATTTTAGCAGAGAATTAAAAAAGAGCAATGTTTGGAAAATGGGGGGTCATTGGATTTGAAAGATGTTCAAATAGAAAGTATTAAAATATTTATCAGTTTTCGTAAGGACGCTTCCATTTTTTAAAAATTAAAATCAAAATTTTATTTTTTTATTAAATTAAAAAATTAATTAAAATTTTTACTGATATTTTCCGAAATTTCGGTTACGCAGTAATCTTGTTTATCCGGTTTACAATAGTATCATTTTTTCATTTCTCAGGTAAACCTCTGATTAACGAACCACTGTTAATAACGAACGAATTTTAATACTCCAATTTAGCCAAAGCAGAAATATTCTTTAATTACCGAGCCCTGTCAAAAAGAACCCAAGAAAAAACTTTTGTATATTTTAAATTTTCAGTATAACGAACACCCGTTAAAATATATTTTTTAATTATCGATTTTTAAAAGTAATTAATTTCTATTTTTAGAAATAATCAATAACAACAATGCTTTAAGAAGAAGAATTTATTCTATAGAAGACAAGAAGAAAGTTATTGGATTTAAAAATAAAACAGGTTTACTTGTATCATTTCTTTACTTTTATTAATATTCTTCCATGGAAATACAAAATATTCTATTTCTAAACTATTAAAAGCATCTTGTAAACAATCTATTTCATAAGTCAATATATTTGGATATGAATCAGGTATATAGAAGGATTTTATCGGTTGCCCAAAAAATCCTGGGTAAACATTTAGAAATAATTATAAATAATTCATAAAATTGTGAGGAACTAAAAAATATCTGAGTAACATATTTAATTTTTTAATTTAATTTGCAGAATATATTGAGCTAAAAGATTTTAATAATTAAATAAAGGTATAAATTACATTTTTAATAAAAACAAGCATAAATTTTAAAGCTCAACATATATTCGAATTAAATGCGAAAATTTAATATGTGAAAAGTATTAAAATTTCATTTGTTTTAATAGCAAATTGAACGAAACAGAAATCGATTTCAATTAATATTTTATTATGGCGTGTAATGATTTATTGGTCACAACTAACAAAATGGTCAACTTAAAATTGAAAACAAATATTATTATTTATGTTTATTGATTAAATCTTCTAATTTATAAATCCAATTATTACAATTATTATTATCAATTAATCGTTTATCATCGAATGTACATGTAGCTAAAACAATTTTTCTTGTTCATATCAATAGATATTGTGCTTAGCTAAATTAATTTATTGTTTTAATCATTTTTATTTCATTTAACCCCTATCATATTCTTCTATTTCTATGTTTATATTGTTTTCTACTGAAATATTATATCCGGATAATTTTGATTTTATAAAATTTTATTGTGCAAATGTTTCATTGATGTTTTCGTGTTTAATAATAATCCAGGTTCACTATTATATTGATTAAAATTTGTGAAAATATTATTAACATTGTAATTTTTCTTGTTCTTATATATAAGCAACACTTTATATCAAAACACTTTGCACCGTCTTCTTTTTTCCTTTTTTCTTACTTCCTTCCTTTTCTTCATTTGATAAAGTCTCACCTTCTAAAGCTTTCATTTGAAACAAACAAAGTTTATTCCTTGAGAATTTTCCATTACCACACATTTCTTTATAAATTCTTTTCTCTTTTGATGCCAATCCTCTACTTATCGTTTTCCCAATAAATCAATGTACAACTCATAAAATCGATGTGGCTACAGGAACAGATATATTACATAACCAGTTCCAAATGATTTTTGATCGATTGACCGTTTCTTTTGAATATTCTCGTTTAGAACATTTGCTCGTATTGGACTGTTTCAAAACTTTATTGTGTAGATTAAATCAAGTTTTATTTTGATTCAATTATATTCGAAACCGTTGTCCAAAGAGAAAGTGTCGGTAAAGTTCTGCGCTAAGAGTTGCATAGTACTGAAAGCGTAACACAATAAATTAAGATATTTCAACAAGGCTCTGATACCCACTAATTATTAACTAATAGATTCTCGTTCTACAGGAGATTTATTAGACCATGTAGAACAATTATAACATGTATCGCTGGCATATATCTCTCAAGGATTGTGCTCTGGTCCCAAGCCTATTTAGTTTCCAAATAATGTCAGTGAGGTACTCCTATAGAATGTAACGGAAACTGAGCTGAGGTCGACAACCATTCAGTATAGTTAAGTATTGATACATTGAAGAACTGTTTTCTTTCTTCTTTATTATTTATTTTGTTCTCAATTTTGCTCTGTAGACTTCTTTTTCATCTTTCAATCTTTCTACTTCCCTGTGGTACTCGGTTATCTGTCATTCTTCAACGATTCCCATTTCTTTATCAGGATAAAAGAGGAATTTAATCGAAAATTAATTTATGTGCAAAGGTAAACCATGAGACCAGGGTGGCAAAAAGATATACCATAATGAGGTAAAGGGAAGCATTGGTCTAGACATGTTGAGTGAAGTAGGCCACATTTTAAGCTTTGATTAAGAGGGTGACTAAGAATGTTCAGAAGATTAAGTTAAAGGTCTCTTGTCAGCACCACAACCCCACACAATAACGCAACAGTGTATAAATAATTATTACTAAGAAGAACAATAGAGTGACAACAATGATAACCACGACAATCAATTGTATTTTCACAGTGTAATATAATAATAATATTATTATTATTTATGTTTCCTTTTCTCTTTTCATTCTAACTCGTTTTCTGCTGCTTTGTTTCTTTATTAATTCATAATATATAACGAAGTATCTCTCCTCTTATTAAGTATAACATAAATAATGGTCCGTCCTAACCTGAGAGAAGATTGAACGAAAGGTTACGTTGCAGAGAACAATGTTAAGAAAGAAAAACAATAGAGTGACAACATTGATAACGACGACAATCAACTGTGTATTCAAGAGTGTCAAAGTCAAGCTGTACACTTTTCATTGATCACCTTTGTAATGTCCTTGCAAATGTTATCTTCAATCTTCCACATTGTATAGTCCTTGGCCTTTGCCAAACAAATCCCATAAAGTTTCAACAGCTGTATTACAGACTTCGGTGGCCTTCTTTGATCAACAGGATTGAAGACAAAGTTCCAATTGTTCGTCGCTATTTTCTCCTTTAAATCTTCAAAGTCAAAATCTCTCCAAGTTACCTCGAACAGCATTTCCTTCCCAGCAGACTCCATGGTGGCCTCTTCCAATTTTTTGTAGCACTTGTAATAATTTGTGCAAGTGCCGTTTGTCACAAATGTGGACAGTCTGTCGTAGAATGCCTGGAAACCCGCTTTTGGTATACCAAGCATTTTAGAATGTAAATATGTTCCCATGACCATCAAAGTAAGATTTCTTTTCCCCAACAATAACGCCGTGGCACGTTTCTCGTCAATAATGCTGTATGCTGTCGATGTTGAGTTAAATAATGTTTTATTGAAGTTTTGGAAAAGATGAAATCGCGGATGCGACATGTCAGACAGGAACTAAATAGAAACACATTATGGAAGTCAGAGAAAACTCACTCACCTCCCCATTGTATCGATCGTTGATGTATATATCTACTTCAAAGCATTGCGTATTGGATTGACAAATTTCGCGGTACCCAAATAACAGACAAATAGAAGGCCCGTCTTGAAATTGGAAAGCTTTGCAATCTGTCTTCAAACACTTGAGGGCGCATTGAGTCTTCGATGCCTCTTTGGACTCTTCAAAAGCATTGAATACACAGGACTTAGCTCTAATAAAAACCTGGTCAGAAAGGACATTCGCTGGTGAAAAGTAAAATAATAACATCGTTGAAAATATTAGAGAAACCATTTTCACATTTTATTATGAAAAGCCATGTCCCACTGCCTTTAAATATGGTTTACCACTGATATACCTCCAGCTCATTTCTATTACCAGTATTAACAGTACTAATGTGCTTCATATTTCACTTCCTTTGACACGAGCAACCACTTGTGATACAGGGGCCATTGTTATGTTTTACTGATTTCAATTAAGAATACTCTTCTTTTGTGTTTTGCAAAGAGAACGGAAGTATACTTCTTTCTTAACATTGTTCTCTGCAACATAACCTTGCGTTCAATCTTCTCTCAGCTTAGGACGGACCATTATTTATTTTATATTTAATAAGAAGAGAGATACTTCGTTATATATTATGAATAAATAAAGGAACAAAGCAGCAGCAAACGAGTTAGAATGAAAAGAGAAAAGGAAACATTAATAATAATAATAATAATATTATTATTATTATATTACACTGACAGTAGTATTGAATATAATCTCTCGTAATAATTATAATTATTAATAATAATACTTTTTTATTGAAGAAAATATTATTTTTTCAAAATGTTGCACAAATGTGACGTGTTCGGTGTGTGCCGATAAATAATGCGGATTTGTTTAAATCGATTCAGTGACACACGTGCCAATATAATTTTAAATTCTCATCCAATCCGTTTTGTTTGACGACATTGATTATTCAAAATTCATTACTTTTCCATATAATCAATTTTTTTGATCGAAACATGTGAAATTCTATTCGGATCAAGTCATTTGTGGAGGTTCAGCAGAAACGTACGACTTACTTTGTGAGGTTTATGGAAAACGTGCAATTTCAGAATGGAAGGCTTTCAGAAAAAAATGGAAACATTGGTGCCAGCTTTGGTCTCAAAGACAAAATAAATAATATTTCATATATTAACTTCACTGTCATTAACATTATCACCAAAAGTCTGAGAAACCGTCACGTCCGTATCCATGTAAAAGAAATTTGAGCTCTTGAAAGATTGCAATGAGCGTGTTGATCTTTTGATCACACATGTTTAGAAAAAATTGATTTTCCTCATTGATATCAAATGTCCGATGGATATCCTGGAAAATTTCAGGAATTCAGATGAAGACAATTTAGCTAAATATGCAGATCTTCGTAATCGACTTCAAGTGTTGAAACCTAATTATAAAGGTGTACTGCAGACATGCATAATTGGGTCCCTAGGAACAAAACCGCCAAAAACAGTTGATGTATTGGAAAAAAGTGGTTTCAGGTGGTCAAGAATTGGTCCACATTTCAAGTAATGTACAGCATCAAATATTGAGTACTACGCAAAGAATTGGTAGTACCATGTTGCAGGAATCCTGGGATCTATGTAGAGCTGTGATATTCTCCGATGTCGACAAAGCTGGGCGAAGAAGGCTGACGCAAAATCTTTCCTAAAGCTGAAGACCTCAGCTGACAAAGATCCATGCAGATCTCTGTGTCCTGAGGAAGTAAACACCAAATTATTTTTATTGAATAAGTTATATAATGAATGATTGCCGAGGTCATGAGTACATTTTGTGAAGTAAAATGAAATCCATATTTATTTCACGCAGGACGACACAGCGTCTTCAACAATCAATACGAATGGCCTTGAGCAGACGGACCGAACCCTGCTAAAGTTTATAGCTCCCTTGACAAAGTGAAATAAATGTGAGGTGAAAATTTAGAAATTTATTTCGTTCCGCCTTTAAACTGATTAAATGTGACATGATGTTTTGAATCTTTGATGAACGACGATCTTAAAAAGAGACCAAAAACCACCTAGACAAAATATCCATCAGCGCGTATCGATTTACTTTGGAAATCGACCCATATTGAGCTGACGTTTCGGACCTCGTTGCTGTAGAATCATTTGATCAGTCGTGCCTACGGAGGAATCTCGATCAAGAAGACCTTAAAATTCTCTGCGAGTTTTTTTCTTTCTTTTTTCACATAAATACAGGGCATCATAATAACGTAATAGTGCAAGATTCAGATTGGAAATTGAACAGGAGCGGACATCAAACCCCGGAGCACATTTCTATTTGTAAAACATTATTTTCTGTGATATTTCTCTAATTTTTAAAACATTCTTCCTACAGGAACGTATTTTAACAAACCAGCTCCAAATGTTGGTATTCCTCTCGGTATGACTGTCGTTCCCATTCCTAAAACCGCTCCTGTAGAGATACATCAAAATTTTAATGATGAAGCGATAGGAGGATGTTTTAAGTATTTTCCATTTTCTAACTGTTTCTCATAAAACCTTTTCTCTTTCACAAAATCTTTCATCCATAAGTATCCGACTTGATCAATCAAAGAATACGAATATTTTACTTCGTCTATATCTTCTCTTCAATTAGAATAAATGGGTGCACTTCCTTTTCGAATAATTTCCACTTCATTTTTAATATTATACCACATGTCAAAGAGAGACACAATGAATTGAATTAATGTACATTTTATGTTGAATTATTTTCCGCCATTAAAAACATTATTGTTATGTTCCGATAAAATTTTCTAAATGAGTTTTAGATTTCCAAAGAGAAATTTGAAAAAAAATAAATTGACAAAATTTATCGATTTTGGTCTTCTTTATTCATTTTGTTATTCGTTTTGTTCTTTATTCATTCTCTCCCTCAGACCATAGAAAAATAATGAGCAGGTTATTTTAATTTTATTGATTTTAATTATTAAAAATTGATTACATTTTAATTGATTAAATTTTAGAATTAGAATTGCAAATATTGGTTTTAGAGCAACTACTTATTTGTAATCAGTAGCATGCAACCTTAAACTACACAATACATTGATTTTGCAGCTAGTCAAATAATTGGGGCAGAGTTTTCTGTAATCACATAGTCAATAGTGATTTTTCTCGGAGATAGCCAAATTGACTATTTACCTCTGTGATTTCTCCTTTTGTTTGCTTTGCTCTGTCCAGTCGACTGACCCTGCCACCACTTAAACAGTTATACATATTATTAAAATGGTAATATTTATAGTATAGAATTTATGTATTATGTTGGTTCTTATTGTTACCATAAACTTTTTCAACCGGAACATGTATGGGTAAATCTGTCCTCCTGAACCGCGATCTCGTATTTTACAAAGTTTTATATCATCACGGGAATGATGAATCCAATTTCATTTATATCATGTTGCAAGTAATATCACAATGTAACCATGTAATCCTTTCAGTGATGTAAATATATTTATAAAACTCTCGCGAACCTCGAGAGATTATCTTTTTACATTTATCATATTATTTACAGAAAATTATACCAGGAAGGCGAAACAATAATCTTTTCACCAGTGCTCCTGAAACTGTCATTCAGATTCTTCTGACTACATTACCACCATTTCCCCTAGCTGTGAACAGCCAAGGGAAGCACCTCATTTGTTTCGGCTGTAACAAAAGACATGAGGGAAAGATGGGTATCATGCATTTGTAAGAATATAATTCTCAGGTAGTTGAACAATACTGTTTCCTCCTGCTATTGTTTTGCAATGTTCCCTCCACAATGTTTTCGCAGTGGTTTCCGAATATTTATCATGTTCCAGGTAATCTCAAAATGTAACCATGTAACCCTTTAAATGATGTAACATGTATTTATTAGTCTCTCGCAAACCTCGAAAGAATATCCCTTTTAATTTTTCTATTTAACATTGCAAGTTATAAAATGAAAAAGAAAGAGAAGAATCCCCATTAGTTTTACTTCTTTTCAAACCAACGTTTGGAGCTGCGTGACCAGTATTCCTTCTGTAATCACTGTAGCCTCTTTCTAAAGCAACAAAATCATTCACTTAATTTACTATAAAACGCTCTTGAGTTCTTTCAAGAGAAAGTATTTTTTATCAAAGCTTGCTTTCAGTGGATGCACAGAAGAAGGCCCCGGAATGGAAACTGAAAGAAGCTTTGTTTATTTGCATTGTTTCCAGTTTCATTGTTTAATCTCACTTGGCAAGGAGAAAGTTAAAAATTCCGAGAGGTGGAGCTCCATTCTCGTGCGCCCTTCCTCCTCTCGGCTCGGGAAACAATACATCCTCGGAGAAAATGGGCAACTTTCCCTACAAAAAGCGAAGAGGGAATTTCATTATTTTTTATTTCATTTATATTTTTATGTTTTTATTTCCTTAAATTATCGAAACTGCTGGACTGAAAAGGAGCAACGAAGCTTTGGCACGTCGTTAGAAGAACTGTGGTAATAATACATAATCACAAAAGGAGGAGAGACTCATTTTCTGAGGATTACTAAGTCCTTCTCTAGCTAAAGTGTCTGATATTTATAAACTAAAGCCGAGTCGGAAGGCCTTCAACTTCGAGGGCGTGGAAAGTGAAGGCCCAGGTGTCTTTGTCGTAATCCATTTTCAATAAATTGCAATTTATGTACCTTTTCAACCTTTCTTGACTTCCCAATCATGAAAGGGTCTTCGATGCTTTAAATAAAAAAGCTCTTTCCAGGAATACATTTTGTTATACTTAAGTCTAGGAATAAATATTAGTAACATTTAACTGATTAACCCGGTAAACAATACAGATTAAAACAAATATGATATATAATCAATAAAATCGATTTTATCTTATATCACTGAAATGCGTTCAAACAGTCCGCATTATTTAACAGTAATATATTGGGCATAGGGAATGTCTGTCGTTCCTTCATCTGATGTGATTTCCTAAAGTCTCGACTTCGTCTGACATCCTTAATTTCTTGCTTGCATTCACATTCAGAGGACTATTCTCTGGCTGGAAGGTGACAACGGCCTTTTGATATCTTTCAAGAAATTGTTAATATTCTTGGCAGAGTTGGTGAGGCCTGGCTTACGTAGGTCGTTTGAATATGATTTAACCTCTCTGAATGGACAGATGAGCTCTCAAGTATGACGTTCTTCCCTAAGATCAATATTGCTAAGATAGCTTTGTTCCTAAATCACCTGAAAATACATTTGTTGCAGTCTAAGCTGCAGACGTGCTGCTCATTAAAAATCAGTGGTCGCTCTTAAACAAATATTTTTGCTTTTATTTTCAAAATTTAATAATTAGAATAAGTAATATTAAAATAGGCGGAACATTGGTTTCCTATACTTTAAGTCACAGCTACGGAAAGAAGCATTAAGTCGTAATGTTGCACAGCAACTCTTCTGGCGATTACAAGCACAATTTCCAAAGCATTTTCGTAAACTGATCACTGATAAAATATTTGGAAAAGTGTTCTATTCACGATAAGATTGGTCTGCAAAGGTCCATATCGTCCTTTTGCTGCTTTGTTGTCTCTTGGTTGCTATTAAGAATGTTGCTAGTTTCGATCACACAATGTCACCATTACGGATTGGTCAGCTTTTCCCAACCTCTTGGTGCACAGAGCGCTTTGGGTATTATTTTTTATGAGTCTTTCGTTCTAACATCAGGAAACTCTCGGTTGATCAGGACCGAGATCGGATTCACCAATTCTATGGTCAAAGTTTTCATTCGTTGTTTTAATGGATTTCTCTACTTCTTTCCCTTCTTTTGAGGTTCAATTGTCTCGGTGGTGTAATCTCTCATCTCAGCGGCGTTAAACATTTTAAAGTGTCACTCATCTTCGGACACAAGTTATCTTTACTGTACACGGATTTGGATCTTTCGTATTCTCAGTTCGATCCGTTTCCCGGCTTTTCGCCGTCTTGCTCCCAGTACCACTTTGACCTGGACATCGTCACATTAAATGGAGCTTTTTTCAAAGATCTGTGTTATTGATTGTAACAGGGATAACAATTAATGGTGGATTTCCAAGGACATGAGTAACTTTCTGAAGTTAATGAAATCGATATTGGGTTCACGGTGGACGACACAACGTCCTCAACAATGAATACCAGCGGTCCTCATCAGGAGGACTGATCCCTACCAAAGCTAATAGCTCCCTTGACGTGGTGAAAGGAGAGCTAATTTGTTTTAAAATGATTAAATTTGTCCGTTTAAACAAAACGGGGCCACACCGAATTCAGTCCCGTTTCGGTGACTGGCAATTCGTCAATAATCAATGACGAAGTCCTCTTCCACCAGTTCTGTGCTAAGATAAGAAATCCCCGAACTCGCACAGAAATAACATCGAGAAGTCCCTGGAGTTTTCTTTTTTCATAATTTCCTCTTTCAATTGCCTCGGCCCTCCTTCCTTTGCGAATTCCAAACGGTCCTCAAAGACTTTTTGTCCAAATGCCGAGAAAATGGCCGCGAAGGGTCGCATTTATTTCCAAAATGGTTTTATCGTTGAAAAATCGCCTGGCACGAGAGTCATTTTCACTTTTCATCCAAGCAACACAGGGACTCCTGCTTTCTTTTGTTCTCATTGCCACCTTACCTTGCAGAGACCAGAGGAGTGTCCCCTCTCCACAGTGCATTGTATCTCCTGCGTATGAATGCCAAATTTGGCTGAGCGTTACCAGATGGGTGAGGACAATGGCAAAGGCGTTCATACTTCAGCTGGGAAAGCTGTCAATCACTTCTCTGCGGACTGAGAAAGGACCACGAGGTTGGGTGAACCTCGTTTCGTTTCTCCCTGTACAGTAACGACTTTTGACGAGAGAGTTGGTGAAACTTTGCCCCAACAGCTCTGCCTCCCCTACCGTAACAGTATCGGGCTCGCTTTGTTCTCTCTGGCAAAGGGACTTTTGTATCAGAGAAAGGGTGCGATGAACGTCAGGGACGTATTATTAGATCATGTTCTTTTATTGTAGAGGTGGAGGCAGGAAGGAGAACGGTACGTTTGTGGGACTCACCACTCGTGTGGATCAATGGTTCAACTTTTACTCTCTTAAATTTAAATCTTTCCTCTTTTGGCCATTGCTGAAATCGATGGTTGCAATTTACGCTTTCCTTTAAGGGAGCACGTCCTTCGAACATTCACAAGTGTATTGGAGGAGGAATTCTTTTGGGCCAAAGACCTTCGGAGTAGCGCTATTTCCCAAAAATAAAGAGAGACAATTTGAATTCGTTTAAACAAACAATTCTTTTCTCCTTAGTTCCCCCAATCACTTTTCTGTGCTAAAAGGTTTTTCCTCCTTTTCCATTCCTCCTTATTTTAAACCTTTATCAATCAATAATGAAATTTTGTCGGACCTGAAACATTTCAAATATTTCCTCTTCACAAAAAAGGTGGGGACGGGAAGGAGGACGTAAAAGGTCTAAAATGAAAACACCAAATCATTCCGAACAATTTTTTATTAGGGCGCAAGTATGACAACAGTGAGACAAGACATTAAAGTGAGTGGAACCCAGAAGGAATTAACGTCAGTCTCCGAAGCACTGAAGCAAAGGATGCTCAGAAATAGACGACCACGCACGAGTTATATGTTCCAGCCAGTTCCAGAGACTTGGCTGTACTCCTGCTCTTTATCCAACTTCCTCCATTTGGAAAGCGAATGTAGAGAACCTGAGGGTTCTTGAATCGTTTTGACCCGCCGGCCTGGAATCCGATCTTGCCATAGCCACATTTGTCTTGAGGCGTTGCAATGAACAATATTCCCAAGTCCTCCTTGCAGCCCGGATTGCTTGCAGTGCTCATATAAAAGGATCTTGACGGGTTCAGTATTTCTCCGTTGATACCAAAGAATGCAAAGGTCTTCGACAACATATTGCAAAGATTCCACAGACTGGAATAAATCAAATTATCTCTGCTGAACCAGGATGTCGCCGTGTCGTTCCTTTGGACGTGAAACATTAGTTCTGCAATTACCTCATCACTGTCACCTCTTACGATAACTGTGATGAGAATCGGCCGGACGTTCTCCCACTCGTCCAAAAGTAAACTTCGGAAATTTTCAGATTTCCCATCTCCAGGGTCAATTGCAGAGGCTTGTTCGTTGCCGGGGGTCTTGAAGTAGTAGAATGGATCCACCTGACTGCCCGAGACGATTCGATATAAAATAAACTTACTCGAACTCTCCTTTGGTTTCTTGTCCAATATTTTAGCAGTGGATTTTGAAGAACTTGCAAAGGGTACGTAGCATGAACCATTTGACATGACAAAATATTTTCTCTGACTGCTTTGGGCCCTTTGTAAACACTCGGAATAAAGTTCGGAATTCGGTTCCACGCTTTGACTGAAACAGAAAATCGAAATGCAAAGCAAAATAACCATCGACATTGACGAATGGTTTTTCTTGGATGAGGACACGGGAGATATTTTTATTCACACCGTTGACCAACCAAATCAGAGGAAGGCTAAGGTCGTACTGATTGGAGAACATCTTGTTTGGACTATTTCGGGGAGGTTGTTTTGAACCTCTGACACTCTCTTGCTGAAAACTGTCTTCCTTGGATACCTACCGGCTGTGACCTATTGATATCAGCTCACTTCTTTGGAATTCAAAGGGATCATAGATTCTTTTATTAGGCCACAAGGCAAGATGTCCTGTTTTACTGCAGAACAAACTTTAGTACTGCTGGGAAAAAGTGGATCAAAACAAAATATCTCATCGGAAGGCTCTGAAGGAGATTAGAAAGGATTAAAGAACCTAAAGATTGTCGCCGACGTTATGGGAAAAGAGCGACCTTGATTGCAGCTGGGACCTGTTCCTTTGGGTTCCATTATGCCCATTCCTCCTTCTCAATCCGCCTTAGAAAATGCTCAGAATGAACATAGGAATCCTTCGGAGATAAGCTTCGAGCATTTGTGAACATATCGTCATTATTATTATGACTAACACTATTATTATTATTATTATTATTATTATTATTATTATTATTATTCTTATTATTATTATTATTATTATTATT
>JBBMKC010022057.1:0-18704 GCA_037834085.1 Bipalium vagum | reverse complement strand
TTTTAATGACATCATATTTAAAATATAAATTTTTGTAATATCTGTGTTTAAATAAAAGTATAAATAAAATTACTTGGTTTTTTAATTTTTATGTACTGAGAAATAGCGACTTAAAGTAATAAAGCTTCTTTTGGAAGACCCTGTATTTAAATAATTTTTATAACTCAGTAAAAACTGAATGTGTTCATTCAAGTGTAACATGTCATGAGAGCACAGGATAGATTAAAAACCTAAATCACCTGAGCAAGTGAAAAAGCTTGTCAAATAGATGCTCCATAATTTAAACGAAGAGTAAAAAATCATCGATTTGACATGTGCTCGTTACTTATGAAAAATATCAACTATACTTTTCTGGATGCGAAGAAAAATGTATATGGCAGTCGGAACTTTTCATCACAGTGGTTGGACCACAATCAAGCTCCGAAACACTTGCATAAACCACGTTCACCAAAAGAAGGTCATGGTATTATGCTGAAGTTATAAATCACTACAAGTTTATGAATGTGTCATTCACATGTTTCGCAAATTTCGTAACGAAAGTTATATACAATCGACTGCGAACTGTTGTCTCATTCTCCGTACTCTTCTGAATTTTCGCCTACAGACTATCAGTTTTTCAACATTTCGACATCTTCATGATGTCAAATTTTCAATAAACAATTTGCTGCCGAAAATGATTTCCTTTAATTTCTCCAATTCAGAACACCTGAATTATATGTGATTTGCATAAATAGGCTTATTTCATTTTGTCAAACATGTGTAGATTCTAGTGGTAGGTATTTTGATAAATAATTGGATTGAGTTATTTAAGTTAACGTCAAATGTTAAAATTTCACATTATTTTCCGACCAACAAGCATTCTATTGAATAAATTTAATTCAGGTCAAGTAAAAATAACGAGGTGAAAATAAAATTATTAAACGGGAAACTTATATCAGTGATTCCAAAACTTCAATTACGTTAATCAAGAACTGTGGAACACTTATAATATAGGACCTATATTATTATATTTCTATTATAAAATTCAATTAAGATTAGTTAATTAGAAATAGTATAGATAACACAAATAGTTCACAGAGTTCTTAAAACTTTTATAACTCAGGTATATTTGATATTTTGAATTAAAAATTATTATAATATCAGGTTTCGAATTTTTATAACTGGAATAGTATTTTTCGATTTCTGTATTTTGATTTTGTTGCAGCGTAATGTGAAAATCTTTCCTCACATAAATAAGTATTTGTAAATGGAAGTAAAATATGAACGGGTAGTTTTGACAAATGTGGATATTCCTCTTTTATACACACTGTACGAGAAAAAGAGGATAAAATTAAAATTTTAAATTTAAGATAATTTTGAGAAATTTAATCACATCTTGAAATAAATAAATAAATTTTTGAAATGATCTTATTACATTTACAATACAATTGATGACTTCAAGTCAAATTAAAATCCGTAATTTTTAAAAATGAAAATTTATGCATATGGAAATGAAATTATAATTATTTATTTACATTATAATTTATATTTAAGATGAAACCCCTTCATATTACCTCTCGCATATCACAACGAATTCAATAATTGTGTTAAAGTAAGTCCGTTTTAATGTAGTTTTAGTTCAATAATATTTTAGAATATAATTTAGAAATTTTCAGCATAAATTGAAATATATTTTATTTATTTTGTACCTGTAATGTCCAAGACAAACTCCATCAGGATTGAGTAATGGAATTAACTTAAAAACAAATGTCCTTCTTAATTGAATGGATCTAGGATCATCTTCACGCAATATAAATTCAAGTAATCCGTTAAAGACGTAACTTGCAGGAGTCTCACCTGGGTGAACACGAGATGTAACAACAAAGACCTATATAAATTACATTTTTTATAGATTAGTAATAAATATTTTTTTAGATATTTTAATTATTTTTCCTGAAAACATTTATAAATTATACTTAAGTAATATTAGATTGTATTATAATTATATTATATGATTTAATATATACACTCATTTTGAAAAATATACATCTGCAAGAAGTATTATTAAGATCAATAAATAATAAATAATTTCTCAATGTATGAGACCAAACAGAAATCACGATTTTCATGGGATGGAAATTTTTTGTAATCGACAGACAACCACTCTTACCTGTGCTTCAAGTTTGTAGACAAACGCCATTCTTCATCTCTCGTGATGATTCATTGAAGAAATCGTTCCTCATGGCTGCGTATTCTCGGTTTCTGGCAAGATTTAAACGACTTCCTTTGATTTTTTTTCTTTCAGTCTATATAGCACAAAGACACTTAGTTTTTGATTAAACGCATTTAAATTTAGAATGAGAAGAATACTAATGGATTGCTTTTCATCTATTCATTTGTGACGACCGCTATCTTTCTTGCGATCAATTTTTATAGTCGAAATTGGATGTTGGACCGATAATTGGAGTACCATAAAGGTTAAAAGTAAAATTTCAGATTTTTTTGTACCAATTTTCTTGATAAAAACATATTTCTTACCTCGAATAAAATAAAATAACAAGAAGTGGAGAAGATGATGTATGTTATCAACTTGACACTAAATTTTAAAGATGTCAAATTTAAATAAAATGAAATGACAAAAACTTTCTTGTACTAAAGCAGAAAAAGATCTTTCAAAATTTATTTGTTATTAAATAAATTTAATATCATAAACCATGACATAGTCAAATAACGAAAATTTTTTATAACCTATTATACAGTGGCTGGTTATATTAGTGACACTGTACTTTTTGATAAAATGAAATTTAAGTTATCTTAGGTTATATGTTAGTACTTATTTTTTATAAAGATGTTCAGCTAATGTTATGATAAGGAAAACAATAAAAAAAGTTCAAACAGAAATATTTATTAATAAAAATACAATAAACAATAAATTCATTGATTTAACTAGAAATTTGTAACACCTCCCTTTGATGTTATAAGAGCATCAGTGTGATTTGGCGTTCTACTAATGCACGATTTTAAATAAGAGTCATACCAAACTCGATTTATCTTTTAAAAACTTAAACATAAATTAACTAAATTCTAAAGTGTCCCTAATTATTTGGCCAACCACTGTATTTAAATAAAACTTTATTTCTTATTCAAAGTTTATCATGTTTTAAAATATTTTGAATAAAAAAGCTTTAATAAAATTTTTAAAATTGAAGAATTTAACACAATTTCATAAATTTACGAAATTTCTAACTTAATAATATATCAAAATTTTGACAAACCTTTTTATTTTTAAATATCCACGGTCTAGACTTACACAAAGGGAATAGTTTTGCATCAAAAATTTCTTCCCGATCTTTTTGTAATCCTTCTAAATCAGAAATTGTTAATAAATCAATACGGCGATTTTCAAGGGAATATGTCAATAATTCTCTGTGATAATAAATAGTGTTTGAGTTCATCTTTGAAAGTTTATCCCAGGTGTATGATTGAATGTTCTTAAATTTATGATCTAATTCTTCTAATTGTCTTTGACAATCTTTATAAGACCATGGATAGCAAAATGCAAAATAAGTAACTGAATTTTTATATTCACAGAATCGATGAACAAAAGTTAACTGAAAATTATTATCATTAGTTTCCCAAGTTGGTCGAGATCGAATGCGAAGCCATCTAAATGATAACTATCAATAAGTTTTTACATCCACATGATAATCATTTACAAAATTAAATAAAGAAAATTTTAAGAGAAATTAATTCTTTAACATATAATTTCTCAATTTACAAACATTAAATAATTATTTGTATAATACATATGTGTGTGTGTTTGTGAATTGGTTCTGAAGAATAATATGCTATATCGAAATGTCACAGAAAATTATGCTTTCTGATAAATCAGAAAAAATTCTATTATCTTCCAAATAGATTGTTTAGAATATTAATTGGAGTACTACAATATTTATGGATGACAAATGATTCCGTTTTGACGGTTTAGATAACGGGTATTATTTAATTATTATAGTGTTAAAGATTCTTATGAAACATTGTATATTGTATGTTAAGAAAGATCAAGCATTTCCAAGTCTAAAGTCATTGTGAAGATGTAGGAATTATAGTGTGGTGTGGGAGATCCTAAACCTAACGATCTTATTGTTTTGAAATTATTGGAAGAAAATCAAGATAGTAAAATATATTAACATTTTTGAAGACTTTGCTGTGCTTATTATGAATCTCAATTATCATAAAGTCTAGGTCCTGATATGGCTACCAAAATCTTCAGATCTAAAAATTATGAAAAAAATATTACACAATTTTGCTCTTGAGGTAAATAACAAGCAAGTAATTATTATTGATTTCCATATGGATTTAAAATATAGAGTACATAAATTACTATTACACAATGTAAATAATATTAATAAATGAAAATTTATGTTAACCAATAAATGTTTCATTATTGTTGTGAGATACATTGAAAATTATTCGGGGATGTAGCTCAGCGGTCAGAGCAGTTCACGCGCATGTGAAGGTCCCGGGTTCGAATCCCGGTATCTCAGATTAATTTTAAACTAACAAGTTTCAAAAAGATTTTTTCAATTGGAAATAATTAAATTTAAAAGATTACAACTTTATATATTATTAAAACCAATATTCAAAATGTAGATATATACAGGGTGGATAAAAAATAGCGCACCAAAACATAATAAGAAAATTTATGTTTAAGTGCATCAAATTATTAGAATTTGACGATGTATGATTAAATTTATTGTTAATTACATTTAACGACTGATGACTAAATTTCGGGAAACTGGCAATGTCCTAGACAAGCCGAAGAGAGGACGGCTTCGAATTCTTAAAGAAATGCGGATGCATGTCATTCAAAAAATTCAGTAAAGTCCAATGAAATCCGTACGGCGATCTTCATTGGAGCTTGTTGTTCCAAGAAGCCAATTTGGTAGATTATCAAATCTGAAAGTTTCCATGCATATAGACTTGAGTATTTGTTCAACCTGTACTAAGATGACCCTGGTCGACGGCTGGAGATGATTAGATTGCCTCAAAATAGGAACTCCAAATTTTTAGAAAACCACGTGTTTAGGGAGCTAATTTCTTTGTGAACGATGAAGTCAACAAGAAAAACTGTCGCTATTATTCAATCGAAAATCCGCATTGGTCAGTTGGTAGTAAGGAACACTCAAGTTCAAAATTGATGGTATGATGCAGACAATGGAGAAATCACGTGTATACCTAAACATGCTTCAAAACGATTTGATGCCGCAATTGAATCTTATTTGTGATGGTAAGCCATCAAGGTTCATGTAGGATGGTCCTCCACCGCATTATGCGACAATCGTGCGTAATTGGCTATATGAAAATTGTGAAAATTGGATTGGACGACGAGGCACAGTAGAATGGGCCTTCTGATCACCAGATTTGACTACAATGGAATTATAATTTTGGCCCCACATGAAAAAAATGGTGTATTCCACAAAAATAACAGATGATACTCTTGAATCTTGTAACAATATTGAAGGAAAAAGTGACGACTGGTTCTATAAAAGCTTTATAAAATTTATAAACATATGTTTATTCAATTTTATAAATATGTTGGGTTATAATATTAATGATAATTAATAATATTAATGATAATTAATAATATTAATGATAATTAATAATATTAATGATAATTAATAATAATTAATGATAATAATAATAAGTTTATAATAATAATAATAGAGGAATAACAATAACGGAAATAAAGTAACTTTAATTGGGCAGATAATAAAAGTAATTAGAATAATAATAGCAGTATTAAGATAATATCGAAAATGGCTAATTATACTCCATCGTGGGAGTTAATAATCCATCCTGTCTCACCAATTTACCCAAAGATTGTTAGCGATAATTCAGGACGAACTACGAGACAACTCAATTATATCAGGTTTTCCTCCTAGTGAATATGACGATGCAGAGGGATTTAACAAGGGAACACAGCGAGCTTGGGTATCCCTAGGCGATCTGAGAAGAGCCTAGAGAGCGACCCGGGCACCTCTTTTCGCTCTTGTTGAGACCGTTTATTTTTCTTTGGTTTTTGTGTTACTTCCCCAAATCTCTTTTCTTTGATCATTTCTTTCATTATAACAGTAGTTGTGTTCATTTTTATTTTATTTTGGTGATATTTTCGGTTATTGGACTTATTAGCGTGATTAAACGAGTGACTTTTCGTGGTTATCATTATATTTAATTGTGATTGTGTTTTGTCAATAAAATTTTATTGTGGAAGTTTTGATTCAATTCACAGGGGCGGATAAAGTATTATTGTGGGTGTTTTGATTCAGCAGATAAGGTTTTATAGAGAGAAACGAACACAACATTGTAAACGTGAGGAGTTACGATACACGTTACTGTATCGAGTTATAATAGTAACAAATATAATATATTTTTTGTTATTAATTTATCAAACTAAATTTGTGTTTTGGTTTGCTACTTTTTGTCCACCCTGTATAATAAACGGCAGTCAAGCATGTAAAAATAATAAATATTAAAAACTTTCAACATTTTTTAATATTTAATCCCAATACAAGTGCCAGAAAAGATTTTTCCACCAGTATATAACGGAAGCGAAATTTTATAGTATCTGCAAAAAGTAGTTGTATCATCACTTTTTCATAATAAGAGTTAGATGTATAATAAAGAAAGAAACTTATGAAATGAAACAAAGTATTTACACGCAGTACTAATGTAACTCCTTGCATTTAACAAAACTGTTCATAAAATTTAATTATAAAACAAAATAAAATTTATGGAAATATTTGAATTCTAACAGTATTGCTCATATAATTTTGTTTTAATAATATTTATTGATCCATTTACAGGGTGTCCCAGAAGTCCCTGCGGAAAACAACTTAAATATTTCTTAAGCAGATTGAGATATTTAATCGCTTGCTTTATAAAATTAAAGAAAAATCTTTTAATTTTTATTTCATATAAAAATATTTACAACAATTGTTAGAAATGACTACCATTAACTGATATACATAGTCATCCTTTTTACAATATTTAAAAATACGCTATTTAAAGTTTCTGTGGTAACACTTTTTATTTCTTCGCTGATTTTTGTTTTCAAATAGTCAATATTTTTGATTTCAGGTTTGTATATCTTATTCTTTAAATGGTTCCATAAATAGAAGTCAAAAGGAGTTAAATCTGGTGAACGTGGAGCCCGTCGAACTGAACCATCTCTTCCAACCCACCTGTTTGAAAAATGAGAGTCAAGATACCGTCGTACATTTTCTGGAAATGCGCAGGAGCTCCATCTTGCTGAAATACCGAAGATCGTACTTTGTAGATTTTCCTCACTTCATAAAATAGTATTGAAACATTGATAGATAATTTTGGCCATTAACAGTCTCATTTCAAAGAAATACGGACCGATAATTTTATTTTTTGACAAAGCACACCAAACATTTACCTTCTGGGATTTTCTAGCAGTTTTAAAAGTAACATGTGGATTAATTTCTGACTATATCTGACGTTATGTTTATTTACTAACCCTTTTAGGTAAAACGTTTCTTCACCTGAAAAGAAAATATTTTCCTGAATATCCACATTTTCTAACATTGGGACCAGGGTTTTGCACATCTCAACTTTGGCTTGCAAATCCTCTTCATGTAATTCCTGCGTGAAATGGACCTTAAAGGGTTTCAATGATAGCTATTCTCTCATAATTCGATGGGTTGTTGTTCGCGAAATGGAAAGGTGGTTGCAACAGATCGAACACTGCATTGTGGATCACTTTCAATAACTTCACTCATGTTCTGAACTTCATTTTCAGTGATCAGCCTTGGTCTTCCAGAACGTTCTTCTTCCACCGAGCCAATCTCACAAAAACGATGAAAGGTTTCTCTTATAGCCTTTTCAGTTGGCGAGGTTTTCCAAAATTTGGCATTTAATTTCCGTTTAACAACACAAATTGAGTTGAATTTAGCCATTAAAAGTACAATTTTGATTCTTAACTTCAAATCAAGTATTTTTTGCTAAATGTAATTTTAGAATATTAAAACAAAACTTAGACTTACATACTTTAATATTATATAAATACAAATTTCAATCGATTGAATTTAATGAAAGATATTTAAGTTAACTTTCCACAGGGACTTATGGGACACCCTGTACATGTATTTAAAATAGTTATTATTAATTAATTATTAATTTTACATAAAAACATGTAATCTGAATGAACTCCGATTTCTTTCAGCAATAAAAACATTATAATGTGGCGTAGAAGAACATTCAGTTGATTTCAGAAATGTAATTCTAAACTTAAGAAATGATGGAACGTTTTGGTCAGATCTCCACCATGTTATAATGTTCCAAGTCAACTGTTCAATCCATCGTGAATAAGCATTTCCACTCTACCTCCGAGTGGTCGGCGAAAAATAATAACTGTCAGGGAAGATCGCATTATTCAGAGATGCGTCAAAAAGAATCAGTATGCATCGGCGGATGCACTCTCTATACAATTGAAAAGGCAAATAATATAATTTTCTCGTCATCACCTATCAAAAGCCTACTGAGAGAGATTGGGTTACAAGGTCGAATAGCCAAGATAATAGCCAAATAAATAATGCTAAAATTGTTATTTTCAAAGTAATTCAGAATTATTTTATAAATTTAATAACAATTTTTTTATAATTTACATAGAAACTGACGCTAACAATTTTAATAAAGTAGAATAAATCCGAAAAAATTTATTTACAATCCATAAATTTTACTAAGAAATTTGAATTAACAACTAGAGAAGAGTAATCTTCAAAATAATTATTTTAATTTAATAATCATTGGTAAGATAATTTTTCAAATGTGTTCAACAAAAAATTGTAATATTAGTTTAATGCTCAAAATTATTTAATTTCAAATATATGATAAATTATTGTTCATGAAAACTTGATTGGTCGCTCTTACGACTGATGACATTAGGACATTTCATGTATATATTAAAAATAAAATTATTTATAAATATGTAAGTATAATATTTAACATTAGAATAAAAAAATTAATTAACTTGCTAGTATCACAATTAGGAGTTTCAGTTTTGTATAATGGACAATATCCTTGTGAATATAATCTTTGTTGTCGGTTTAGGTTTTTAATTGTTATTTTTATAATTCTACCTGGTAAATAACCTTTAACGGAAAAATGGAACCAAGTTCGATTTCCATTTTCAAATTCAGTTCCATAACAATCAGATTTTGTCCAAATATTGAATTCATAATCAGACTTATTTGAATCTGAGGACTGATTTTGAATATTTTCATCCGCACTATTAACTCGCTCAACGTTTAATAAATTTCCGGAATCAAAATTTGATGAGAATATTATATTACCACATTTAAATTCCATTGTTAAAAATTTTATAAAATTAAATAAATTTCGATCAAATTAAATCCTAGATTAAGACATACGTCATTAAGAGGCCAAATATATGAAATAATATATTACAATAAATAATAAATTTCAACCAATTTGAATTTAGAACATACCGATTAAAGTAACAAGGTTACAGAAACTAAGTAAATTAATAATTTAAACAAGTTAATTGATAATGGAATTTTTAAATGAGATCAAATAGATATTAAAACAGTATGTCTAAGTTATATTAGTTCTTATGTATATTAGTTCTAAACTAGAAATATATCTTTTGTAAAAATGAAATGTTCGAATAAAACTTAGATAAATTTTTCATAGCAAGATAAGCATAGAAATTTAACTTTTCAATAAATGATAGAAAATATATTTGTTAATTAACGAAAACAACAATAAAAAACGGTTAAAAATAATTTTAAAAAATATAAGGGTAATAAAAATTAATATATATATAATAAAGAATGTTATAAATGTTTTGAAATAAAACAAGATGAAGATTTTTAATCAAAAATAAATAATGTAAATGTTGTCAACCCTACAATATAATTTATAGAAATATTCTTGAAAATATAATAAAATATAATGATTTTCATAGAATTTGAAAACAAGAAAATCAAATGTTAAACTTTATATTTTGGCTTAAGCATAGCTTTAAGGGAACAAAAAGAATTTAAACATTTATTTCGAGATTCTAATTTATTAAATTATTGTTTTTTCTATTTTCAGAAATCTCCTATAATTGTAAGATATTTTTCATTAAATCTTGATAATTAGAATATTGTAAATTGAATTATTATGAAATTTATCAATTTTATATTAAAAAAACTAAAAATGAAATACAATTAAAATAGAAGATAATTATAAATTTTAAAAAGAAAATTAATTCATTAACTCAACTTTCTTAAATGTAATTATATTTATCATTTTTTGCCTTTATTGAACAGTAAACATTTCTGCTCCTTTAAGAGTGATGTCTACTTATTTTTCCATTAATAAAACTTAATTTAACATTCCTGTAATGTTTTGTCTTTTTCAATAATTAAACTAATAATTCTTCCATAGTAAGTGTAAGTGTTTTAATTCAAAAAAAAATATAGAATATAACTTCTGAAATTCTATTCGATAAGTCTTGTAATTTTTGTTTTACTATTTCAAATTAATTTTTTAATTGATGTAAATATTTAAATCTATACAATTATATATCATTTTGAAGATAAAAACTTCCTTTATCAGACGGTAAATTAAAATTTATTAAATTATTGTAAATATACTGCTTTTATTTTTTGAGAAGAAATACGGATAAATTGGAAATTATAGTACTGTTAAGACATTATTGGAAGCTAAATGTCAAGGAAACACAAGCGACCGAAAAGATATGTGAGTTGGAGGGTGAGAAATGTGTTTCAATTCGTATGACCCCAAAAATGGTTCAAAAAATTTAATCAAGGCTAGGAACACCTTTAAGATCAAGGAAGACACGGCAGGCAAATAAGCACGGATGTTAAAAGAAATAATAATTGAAAACTCAACTTCTTTAGTTGATACATTTTTAAAATTCTTTATTTGTAAAGATTTCAAACAATATACTTTCATAGCACATTATGCAAAAGGATATGACAACCATCCAGTATTATGTTGGTTAATTCAACATAAATTAACAGCTGAAAAAATTTGCTCAGGAAGTAAAATCACATACATGCAAATAAAAAATTTTAATATAAGATTTGTAGATTCAATAAATTTTACTTTATGTCCATTAAAAGCTTTTTTTGCAACACTTGGTTTAAAATGATATTAAATGATTATAAATGATATTTTCAACATTATTTCAATACAACAAGAAATCAAAAGTATATAGGAAAATATCCAGATTTTGAATATTATGGTTATAATTATGAATGAAAAAGAAGAAAATTATTAAAACAATGGCATGATGAAAAAATAATAAATAATGAAGTTTTTAATTTTCAAATTCAAATGTTTTATTATTGTTTAACAAATGTTATGATCTTAACAAAAGGTTGTTTAATTTATAGAGACTTATTTTTAAAATATAAATATATCAGAAACCCAAAAATTAGAACGAAGGTCTTGTGAGGCAAAGCCTCTAAATATGGATACTTTTCAATATATGACAATCGCACAAATTTGTACAAAAATATTTGTTTATGATAAATGGTGAAGAAATTGGAATATCGAGATTAAATAATTTTGAAGATATTTATTCTTATAAATGTATTCATTGGTTAGAATTTTTAAGTAAGATTGATAATATAAATATTTAACAAGCAAAAAGAGGAAGAGAAAAATCTATTAATGCAAATAACAAAAGATATCAAACTGATGAATTTTTCTATGATCAACAAACTAAGACTTATTATATTTATGAATTTAATGGTTGTTATTTTCATGGTTGTTTAAAATGTTATAATAAAGATAAAGTTTGTAAAAAAGAAAATAAAACAATGAAATTTTTAAATAACCTAATTTTAGAAAAAAAATAATATTATAAATATTTTAGTGATACAAATTTAAGATTAGAATTTATATAAATATGGGAGTGTGAATATAAGAAACTAATATTACAAAAATTTGAAATCATTGAAAGTATGAAATTTAAATTAACAGGAGATAATTATAAACATTTTAATAGGATAAACAATAGATGAAATAAAAATGTATGATTTTGATTTTAATAAAAGACAGATTAAATATTTAGAAAATGGAAATGTAATAACTTATCAATATGAGTGTTAATTAAAATTAATCTGATTTTTAGGCATTAAAAATGATATAAAAAATAAAAATATTTATATTAAACAAAAATTTAAGTTTTGATAGTCTTTTAGAATGATTTCAGAATTTATATAACAATATTTTTAAAAGTGATTAAAAAATCAAATTTTATTTTTAAGAAATCGCTAATCCAAATTTCATTACTGAAAGTTTTCAAGCTGTAAATTTTAAAACATGTTCACAATGTTTTCAAACAAAACCTATTTCAGAATTTTATTCAAAATAATATGCGCGTTTTGGATTACTACGAGTAGCAGCAAACTATTTAACGTATAATTTGAAAACTTCTCCATATATATGTACAATGAAAAATTAAATATTTTTAAAATTTCTTTAGGTCTAATTTAATTATTTTATTTAATTGAAAGCTTTCCACCCTCCCTATCCACCGCATAAAAAATTTTTAGGCAGTATATCGTACAAAGTTGTTTAGTATATATAAGAATTCATAAAATTTTCGAATATTTTTTTTTGTACGATTTCTTTTATGGGGTTTTACTGTAATTTAAATATTTAGCAAATTTTATACATTTTGTATATTTTTTATATTGGATATTTCATAAATTTTTATATTTATTAAATTTTATATATTTTATATTTTTAATTTTTTGTTTTTTTTCTATTTTTTTAGGCTGAACTGTTTAAGGTCTAATGCTTTTAAATATGGTACTCTTTGTGTTTTCAGAAAAATTATGATATAATTACTTTTCATACTATATTACTTACATTGCTTTATAATTAATTTATATATTTATATTTATTTATTTTATCAAGGACGATTTAACATTATAACCAAAAGAATTATTATAAAAGTCAATTTGATAACATAACACAAAAATCACTAATATCAAAACAAATTTCAAGGATTTTCATTTATTTGAATTGAACTCAAGTTTGACTCAGAATGTTGGCAGTCTCTACAATATTACTACTGTATGTAAAAATAAAAATATTTTAAAATATTTTAATGCAGTATAGAAAATTAGATTTTCAGGAAAGGAAACAGTTTTTTAGATGAGTGAATAAAAAATTTTTAAAAATAGTTTCCGAACAAAAATATGTGTAAATTTGATTTTTAGGGTCCTATATTCAAAATCTGATTTCCTTTACTACTTTGGTTTTCACTTGGTTTTTACTCTTGTAATATAGATATTATATTATTATTAATATAAATATAATAATGTTTATGTAAGTATAACAAATAATAGAAATAATAAATTTCTTTTGAGTAAAATATATTGTCTCATTTCTTTTGTCTTAATGGGCTTTATAATTTTATGTTCTTAAGAGCTTAATGGGGTTTAAATTATTTCAGGTAGAACATATTTTTGTCTACAATTGTGGTTCTAAAGCTGCACAAGTGATGTATATGGAAAAGGTGTCATAAGCGTGCGGACAGCTCAGAAATGGTTTTAAAAAATTTAAGAGTGATAAATTCTCACTACAAGACGAAATAAGTTTTGGGCGACCTACTGACTTCAATGAGGAGCATTTAAACGCACTTTTAAAAAGCAATGGATGACAAAGCACGTGTGAGCTGGTCGTTCAAGGAAATGCGACTAAATAACAGTCTATCGTCACTTAAAATCAATGGGCAAAGGTCAAAAATGAGAGTGTGGACACTTCATGAGTTGAAAGAAAGCAGAAAACATTAACGCTTTACAATCGCGACAGATTTGCTTGAGCGTCATAGAGCAACTCATAGTTATAATTCAATACTTCTCCATCGCATTGTCACTGGAGGTGAGAAGTGGTGTCTATGTGTAAATCACCGAAAAGGAAACAATGGTTAAGCAGGAGCGAACCTGCAACGCGTCATGTTTGCCAGGAAATTATCAGTCTGTGATGGGACTGAAAGGCTCCCTTTTTTTGAAATGCTAACACATAATCACACAATCAATCAGTAATTATACGTAGACCAATTGCCTCACTTGAACCAAGTTCTTCAAGAGAACCCACCTGATTCACCAAGGGTCAGTAATTTTCTAGCACGACAGCACCCGACTACACACAGCACAGCTTACAAAAACGACTATCCAGGAACTACGTTGGGTAGTCTTGGCTCAATCTCCATACAGTCCGGACCTGGCTCCGTCCGATTTCTTTTTTTCTTTCGCTTTCTAACCAAATTCGCGACAAAACATTCAACAATGATGAGGATCTGAAGAATTGGCTTGAGAATTATTTTGATTCAGACCAGCACAATTTTGCAAAACGGGATCAACAAATTGGTACAACGATGGGAAAACTTTGTAAATAATAGTGGGGAATATGTAACTGATTGATTTTTTTGTTTATCATGAAATAAATTTCTTTATTTTTACTTAAATATTATTAATAAATGATTAAAAAACGACGAACTTATGCTTCAACCTAATATTTATCATATTAAATTTCTAATATAAAAAGGTGAGATGATTATTTGACACGAAACGTGTGATGTCGGATCTTGCTTCTGAGAGAAGTGAGACCCGACATCCTTCAAAAAAGAGATGAAATGGAAATGGAAATATGAATACAAATATCAGACTCAAAAAGATAAGAAAAGAAACAGTTTATTCAAATCATATCAAATTAAGTAGTTCAAGATAAAATTCATTATTATCAGAAATTCAAAAATCAGTTCCACAATAACAAGTAATCAACAGCCACCCTTCTAAAATTCCCAATCACTTCGGTAAACTACATGCTAATAAACAATTCATGATGTATCATATATAACATTTTATTTTTGTAACAATTATTCATTAAGATTACTCAAAACCAAGTTAAAAGATAGTAAAACCATTATTGATATTGTTTATTAAAATTTATTTTTAATAACAAAATTAATTCAAAATTAATTTGAGGACATTTAATTATAATCATATTTTGCCTACATTCCTTATTTCTAAAATTAAATACTATTTTTGTTTGAATATCCAAAATACTAAGTATCTTTATTGTTTATGAATATACCTGAGAAACTTGAGAAACTTCGACAATTAGAATTACGAGCTGTAATGAAAGTATATGTTTGCTTAATTATTTTATCTTTTATAGAATGAAGCTCGTAAATTAAATCACTTAGCATCTGCTGAAGAGCAAAAGCGTAAAAGTCTGCCTCCTAATTGGGAAAACAAACGTAGAAGATTACAATGGCAAGAAGACGAAGAAAATTTTAAGGAAAAATGTAAAAAAGAAGGGATTGATCCAAATCGCATAAAAAATCTTGATGTTCAAGCCAATATTGCTGATTATATTGTTAAAAAATCACGGAAAAAGAAAATTGATAGTGAAAATCCAGTTGATTTTGCAGATGCAACGTACAAAAAATACGTTAAATTATCACGAAATCTGGTTCCTGATATGATTTCATATTCAAAAGAAAAAGAAGACAGGTAAATATAATTTCTATCATGAAGCCAATTTATGTCTGTCTTAGAATGAAATTATCTCAAATAGAAGGCTTTGAATTGCTGTGTAATCAAAAAAAGGATAACAAAGCCGACATTGATGCTCTTGCTGAAGATATTAAGCAACAAATAGATAAGAAGCAGACTGCTAAACATCGTAGAAAACGATTTGATCCCGATGCTGCTGTTACTTATGTAAATGAGAAAAATAAGAAATTTAATGATCAGCTAGCCAAGTATTATGGGGAATTTACAGCAGAGTTGCAAGAGAATCTAGAAAGAGGAACTGCATTGTAACAAATTGTTGATATTATTATTTTTAGTAAACATTGTGTTTGACTTAATATTTTAAGAAAAATAAGACTCTTGTGGCAATAAACGTAAAATAATTGTCCAATTTAATTTCAAATTTTTGACTGATAATAAATTTTTGTGATTAAGTTTTCTGTTTAGTTAATTTTTTATTAGATAAATGTAACCGTGTTTGAATATTCAAAATATGATTTTTAAAATAATCAGATTAATTAATATTAATAATTGATTTTAATTTCAAGATGAAAATTAAAAATTCTATTTTATGTCTTCGAAAAAAATTACTTTTAATAAGACAAGTATTGTTGCTTGAAATGTGTGATTTTGATAGTTGGTAGATTTCAATTGTAACTTTAATAATTGATAATAAAGTACTTGATTTCCTTAAGGATTGATAACAATATCCAGAATTGGTTTTTGTTAATGATTTTCAAAATTTGTAAAGTCTATCGGTTATTACTTCCTTCATTTGCTTCAAATCAATCTATATTCTAAATTTTTTCCTTTCATTTTTTATTGATTACAACAATTTTGACAGGATGAAACCCATACCGTAGATACGCGATTATAACGCGAGACAAACAAAATTGGGTGAAAAAGTATTTAAAAATGCAAGAAGCGAGAGTAAAAATTGGCCAATTGCTATGTATTGTGAACCGGTAAAATTTTTTTTTCAAAACACCATTAACTTTACTTTGAAATCTCTTAACCATATCGTAACGATAAACACACATTGAGCGATAATTCTACCAGGTTAAACCACGAAATCGTGATATTATATATAATAAACATAGAAACAAATAATACAAAATATAATCTCAAGTTTTTAATTTTTTCAATTTAATCCTTTTAAAAATATTTAGAGAAAGTTGTGAAATTTAGTTTAATAAATTAAAACTTTCCTAAAATCCTACGAATTGGAGCAAAGAAAGTAAAATCATGAGGTTGACTGTTCTTTAAATGTTTTTGGTCATTTGAAATGTAAATAAAAGATGTTTTACTGATGTTTTTGTCTTGTATTCTTGTATTTTAAATAATTTTAAAAGTGATGTTTCTGAAAAAATCGGTTTTTCTAGTTTTTCAAAAATTATGCTTTTAGAATTTTGATTGGAAACATGTTTTTAAACATATTTTCTCATATAGTTAAATAAAGACTGAATCAAGGTACTTATATCCATCATTTTGTGCAAATTACAGTGGCGGTATTTTACTTAAGAAATCGAATATTCAATTCTTTTAAAAGTGCATTACAAGTAACACATTTTTAATTAAATAAGCTACCGGAAAAATTTAAAATCTTTTTAACAAAAAATAGAAACAAAGTTAAGATTATACAACAAGAAAATATTATATATTTTAACCCTTATAAAAGAAAACTTTACATTCCACCTTCAAAAAAATAATCCTAATTTTTATTTTTAAAAATTTTTCTTGAATGTTTTTGTAAATATGGTGTTGTTAAGGTTTTTGAATGTGGAGTTGATTAAATTTCTTATTTGTATCTTTTACCTGGCTACTATTTGAATGAGGATGTAATGTAACAATCACAAAATAATAAAGGAAACTCTTTTAAAAAAAATTTTGTTGATTATAATAAAATTTACAAAGGTTTAAAACGACTCCAAATCTAAAAATCAAAATGTCAAATTTAATTATTTAAAGAAGATATCAATCTACACTAGGAAGAGTGTAGACACCCTGAGATAAAATATCGAATCTGGTGACTAGTTCACCAGACTGTATATTTTAAGAAATAAACATATAAAGAAGAAGCTGGAAGATTAAAAATAAAAAGAGAAACGGGAATTAAATTGTGCGGGTTAAAATTCCGTTCTCATACCCTCAGGGTCATTTTTGTTTATCTATTCTAAATAGATTGTTATGTAGCTATTTAAATATTTTAGAAATTTTTTCCCATAAATTAGTGAATTAATTTTAATTTCCTGTTCACTTATAACACCGGAATCTTTAACTAAATTTTCATCCTTGGTGTCAGTATTATTTATAGAATCTAGTACTGCTTTTGTAAATTCTAGAACATTATCACAGTTAGCAGAATTATCTGACACATCCAAAAAATATTAGTATTCTTTGATAATATAAAATTGTTCTCAGCTGGACTAATATTAGTATAATTGTTCAGGTCATTTAAATCTGATAAAGGTTTAAACCTCTTTCTTATTATCTTCAAAAAAATTTGTTAAGGTATCAAAGAATCCATTTAACTAGTAATAAAAAATTAATTTTCAATTTTGAAATCACCAATTTAAGTTTTAAAATATAATAAAGGAAAAAATTAAAATGAGATTACTAATGAAAGTTTAAGTTTATTATCGCACCACCATTATGATAAATATAAAATACACTGATTCTAAGTGTACAAAGTATATAAAAAATATCATGATTAAAAAATGAAAACAGATTTAGATATATTTAACCGATGAAAGTTTATAAATAGTCGATATCAACACAATTTTATTGATTATTTTAAAACTTCATAAAAAATCTGATAAATCGAATGAACATTTCGGTTTGTTGGCGTCTCTGAAAAAGAATCCACACAGAATATCTGTTGAAAAAATTGATGGTATATCAATACACATAATAAAAAATACCACGTGAAGTTTTTAACAGTGAAACACTAGATCTGCTAAATGACAGTCTGCATGGATAAATTTGTTCAGAATACAAGAAATTTTCGTTTTTGAATCATTTTCAGATGTTTTTTAATTTTCCAAGTCGTTCAAAACTCGATTACATTTAGAATCGTAACCACTGATTCATTTTAAAAAGATGTTTACGAAA
>JBBMKC010021946.1:0-18715 GCA_037834085.1 Bipalium vagum | reverse complement strand
TTAATAATTATTTGAGAAAATTTTGTATAAACTTTATTATTTAAAAATAATGCAGAACTTATTCCACAACCCAATATCTTTCATTTTCTTTTCCTCGAGTTTCGGCCTTCACTAGCACTTATTCTCCTACGGCAAATGTCCTCTTTATATTTTCTTTTTGTTTTTGAAATCTGTTTCTCAGCGGCCTTTTATATTCTATTTCTGGAGATCTTTCTACCAAACACCATTTCAGCCGAACTTATTTTAATTCTTTTCTGTAGAATTGAGAGGAAATTCTACTTCCAGCAGGATGTCGGCCCAGTCATTTGTCTCTCTTTCACTTAAAGTTGCGTTCAACAAATCGCGCACGGTTCTAAATTGTCTTTCTATTTGGCCATTTGTGTTGTGATGGTATGGACTCGTAAAAAAGAGATTGGCATTAACTCTCTCTGCAAAATCCCTCATGCTTTTAGATTCAAACAATTTACTACAATCTGCATGTCACGCTTTTGGATTTCCAAACTTCAGTATCCAATTATTCATAATTATCTTTTGCACGGAGCTTTCATCTTGTTTTACAATCGCTGTCAAAGAAATATATTTGCTATATTTATCTATAATACCAAGGATATATTTTTTTCTTCCGGTAGTTTCTCTTAAAGGCCCACATATATCTAGATATATGTCTTCAAAAAGTTCTGACGCTTCTACTTTCTGTACCAATTCCTTGGTCCTCGTTGTGAAAACTTTATATCTCTGACAAACTCCACAGGTTTTATTTATCTCCTGAGCTTTTTCCTTCAAAATTGGAATTGAGCACTTGTCTTTCATATAATACACAACTTTTTCAGCTCCAGCATGTGCCAGCATATGATGAGCCGACCAAACGATATCTTGAAACGTCTTATCTTCGCACCTTTTAATTCTTTCCGCTAACTGATGCCTTTCTATTGTTACCACGTCTAAAATCTTTGTTCGAACTCTTCCCAATTTTGGTTCTTCATGCTGTGTTTGACATTGTGATCATGTATCACACTTCAGTCTCGAAAGCATGTCTACATTTGAATGTGCGATTCCTTTCCTGTATTCTAGTCTCATGTCTAGACTACTGAGATAATTGATCCACGTTTGAAATTGTGAAGTAATTGGTTTTTTTGTTTCTATCATAAAGATTATTGCTTTATGATCCGTACATAATGTGAACCGTTTCCCATATGAATAATGGTTACAGAAGTAATACATAGCCAGCAGCTCTTTCCGTATTACACAGTAATCTTTTTCATGAGCATTCATTGAATACGAGCCATATGCTACCACTCTTTCATGTCCATTTGAATCTTTCTGTGACAAAACTGCCCCAATTGTGTCGAAACTCGCATCAGTATCAAGAATGAATTCTTTATTCATATCTGGAAAGCATAATATTGGGCAGGATATACTTAGTTCTTCAAAAACCTCATTTACTTCTGGTGTCCAAATAAATTTCTTATTATTAATTCTGCATAATTGTTCCATAGCTTTTGCTTTCTGTGCATACCCGTTTATAAATCGTCTATAGTAATTGCAGATACCCAAAAAGCTCCTCAGGTTTTTAACACATTTTGGTTGCGTAAATGTTTGGATAGAATCTTTTTTTGATTGATCTGTCAGAACACCGTTTTTGTTTACAATATGGCCGAAGAATTTGACTTTGTCCTTTAATATTAATAATAATTGGCATTTCTTGAGATTAATTCTTAAGCCAGATTCTGTGATGCTCATCAAAACCTGATTTAAGGCATTGTAATGTCTTTCCAAACTGCTCGTGAAAACCAGAATATCATCTAGATATACCATAGGTCCATTGATTTTATCGATGACCTTTGTCATTACCTCTTGAAACGTTCCTGGTGCCACTGCAATGTCAAATAGCATTGTATTAAAACAGCACTGTCCATTTTTGTAGAAAAAGCAGTCTTTTCTTGCTAATTTTTGTCCAATTCAACTTGATAATAAGAAGTACCCAGGTCAATTGAGTTTAAATAATGTGCTCCAACTAACTCATCTAACACTTCGTCAACGTTTGGCATTGGGAATGCTTGTCTTTCGGTCACTGCATTAGGTCTTCTAACTCTGTAACTGATTGGGCTTTATGGCATGAAGCTCAATCATGCATGAAAAATAATTCTTATCCATTTGTTTACCATAATTTTAGTTGAGGTAACGGGTAAAAATTCAGAATTTTCTTGTACTGGTCTTGTTTAAGTGTGTCCCAGATTGTATTAAGAAAACCCATGCCTTTACTTGAAGTACATGACCAGACATAAACAAAGGCAAATTGTTTAACCGTCTCTGTTATGCAATCAGAATGATACTTATTCCATTGCGACGCTGTACAAAATTCCTTTTAGCATTCAGGATATGAAAAATTACTTCATCGGAAAATTAAACCTTTAAATGTTAAATTTTGTCAATTTTAACATTTTTAAACTTTATCTAAAATATAAATTTATTCCAATCAGTTATTAATCTGCATTAAATTTGATGTTTTATTTTAATTAAAAGATTTGAGGATGCGTTTCAGTTAATTATATATTAAAATTAAAAATAAATTTTAAGTTTTTCATTTTACTTATCAGATTTAAATAATAATTTAATTAAATATCACTGGTAACTGGATTTTTATACTTTTTGAAGCTTAAAAAACTTACCTTTATAATGAAAATTCTTCTTAAATAGTAAAATTCTTAAATTTATTAAATAATTTAAGTACAAACTTAAGAAAATGTTATTTTAAAACAAAAGCTTTAAAATTTATTTTATTTTCCATTGTTTAAATATATCACTTACATTTCTTAAGTCTTAAAGTGTTAATTAATTTTTTTGCGATAAACACGGTAAATATATAATTTTATTAAAAGGTGAAGTTTATTTATTTGAAATATAATTTCTAATTGTAAATAATAATATTTAAAAGTTATAATTATTAAAATTAATTATAAATATAATCTTTTTAGATTTTTCTTTATAATGAGCTCTCAAAATCTGACATTGGTAAGTTTAAAAACTATAAGATTTATAAGTTTTAAACATGCATATTAATATAGGATAAGAAAGTCCATCGACGTGAATTAGATAATGGGCAAATTGAAGAGACACATGCGCTTCCAAAACATGAGTATTATGCAAGCCTAAGAATGGGTAGCAATGCCTCAATTAATCGAAATTCTGGAAATTTCAACAAATTTCAAAGTAATAATACGCTCAGTCAACGTTATGGCACCTATCAAAGAAAAGGTGCTAAGCCAAGCGAGTATAAGCCAACGGGAAAAATGGAAAAATGCTTAGTGACAAAGCTGGATGGAGTTGAGGAAACTTATGAGATTGATGTATTTTAAATTATAAACCATTTAAAATAATTAAAATTATAAATATTTATATTTCAGTCAGGATCATTAGGTCAACATCTTTTCGAAAGAGTCTGTGATCAACTGGATCTCAATGAAAGAATGTATTTTGGAATTAAGTACATTGATAAATCATTGAGAATTTGGGTAAGTAGTCTATCTATGGTCTCTAAGTTCTCATCAGATCTTTGTTAATTTCATTTGTCTACATTTCATATGTTTTCTAATAGAAAAATGAATGTCTTGGTAAAGATTAAATTACAACCAGATTAGCTGGCCGCTGATGAGATCTAAGTCACAGTCACAACACACAGACAGCCAATATCACAATTATTCAGTGACATTTATCGATTTTATAACATTATCTCAAACAATAATGGTATGCAGAACACTTCCAACATATTCATAAGTACTGTGACAAATTAAATAACAATGCAATGTAAAATATATTCTATTTTTAAGATTGAAGTCTTAAACATATCACTACTCCAATCAACTAATAAAAGAATCTGACCAGACGAATATATCTTCTTCAATAATTTAATTAACTTTTTAATTACTCATATTGCTTAAGGCGTCTATTGGATAGGTGGTTAAGCCGAACGTTTGAACTTTTTTTAAAAAAATTATTTATCATATTTTATTTTAATTTTTTGTGAATGATAATTATTTATTTTTCACAAATTCTTTCTCCATACAACTAAAATTCAATTCTTTTAAACATTTATTTCTGTGAAATATGAATCGAGTCTGTATTTATAAAAGATATTCCATATTGGCGCAATGTTCAATTAAATATTGTTTTAAATTTTTGTGTATTTTTGAAAAAAATTAAATTTCACATTTCTTAAAATGTGTAACACTTTAAAAATCATTAAAAACACTTGAAATAATAAAATTACGAGTAGTTTCATTTTTTAAAGATTTCAATTGTATTTTATGACAAAAATAATCTCTAAAATGTGCATTGTGTATTTGAACAAATGATTTATTTAAATATTTACACTATTGTGCTACACCTGATTTTATATTTTTTGACAGTGTGATTTAGAATTTTTCTTTTCACGAAATTTATCTTTTATTTACGAAAGTTAATTTAAGTTTTCTTGATGTAAATTTTTACTAAAAATTGCAAATGAAAGAATTTTCTTTTTACAATATTTAATGTAAATAAATTCTGTATGGCAGTCAGTACCTTTTCTGTTCTGTATACTTTAAATTAAAGTTGGAAATTAATACTCAGATTTATTTATTTTTATATGTTCTAATCCGCATTTGAAGGGTTTTCATGAAAATTTATATTGTCAGTTACAATAATTACCATGATACATTACCAATGAATGCTAATAAGCTAAGAAAAGCCTGGATATTGAGAGGACCTATGTGGAAGCTGAGGTCTGTGAATCTCGTGATATATTAAACCAAAACCATTCCAAATTTATTTTTATGTTTTGTGTTCTTTTGATCATCCAATTTTAACTTATAGATTTAAAAATAGTAATTATAATTAATAAATAAAATTTTTATTATATTACTATTAATATAAAATAATATTTCATGCTTTCTGTTTTACTAATTTTAATTTATAACAAATAAGGACATAAAGATCAACTTCTATAAAAAAAATTTCAAATTAAATTAATAAATTCACTAAAAATAAATTTTTTTTAAAATAATATTATATTAATATTAAAAAATATTATTTATTGATTAAAATAAATTCTTTTTTTATTTTTAAAATTATTTTATTTTTATTTTATTTTAATTATTATTATTTTATTGTTTTTTTTAAATGCTATTTATTTAAAAATATTATTATTATTTATAATTGTAATAAGAATAATATTAATTATTATTATTATTTATAATTATAATAAGAATAATTATTATTATTAATCGTTATTTGGCTATTATTTAGTTCTGGCTCAATATGGATAAAAAGATATCAGAACAAATTGGAAGTAAATTTATCGTTTGAGGTTATTTTATAATGACAACATCTTTAGAAAATAACTGGGTTTTTGATTTTCAAGTAAAATTTTATCCACCACATGTTGAGGATTTGGAAGAAGAATTAACAAAATATTTTTTTTGCTTGCAAGTCCGACAAGACATGGTTGAAGGAAAGTGAGTAAAGTTCTGAATTTATTACTAAAAGTTAAATGTGAAAACATACAGATTGCCAGCTTCTTTTAATGTAATTGTTCTTCTTGGAGCTTATGCAGTTCAATCAGAAGCTGGGGATTATGATCCTAAAGTTCACAGTGGAATAGAATATATCAGAAACATGCCCTTTGCTCCAAAAGCCTTACAAACTGATGAATTATTAATAAGAATCTGTGAATTGCATAAGCAAGTCGGGTATGAGCTTTTTTATTAAAATACGTATTAAATTTATGTTTGTATGATTATCATTTCATGTATAGATTATTCTTAAAATATTAATTATTTGGCAATAATTTTTTCGATTTCAATAAATTGTAATTGCTGAACTCACACCTCAGTTTATAAACATTATTAAATTAATAAAACTTAAAATAAATAAAAAAATATATAAATTAAATTAATATAAACTAATGTTTTACGATTTCTACAGTTAATTTTTATTTATTTTGTACAAGGAATAAATTACATTTATCATAGTAAATTTTAACAGAAACTTGAAAATAATAATGATAATGTTATTATTATTATTATTATTATTATTATTATTATTATTATTATTATTATTATTATTATTAAAATTGCTAGTGTTGACTATTCTTTTATACAGAAACTAGTTTACAATTAAACATCTCTGACTATAATCGATGTAAAATTAGTGTATCTTTATTGCAAATAGTAATAAAATATTGCAATAAATAAATAGTAATAAAATTTTTTAAAGATTAATAATAGACTTAATATTACGCATCTGTGATAATGATTTTTGGAAGTGAGATCAAAAAATATTACTTCTTTGCCGTACCATTAAAATAAATATGTTTAAAAGAAATCTTGAAACCTCATATTATAATTTGCATTATCTTTTTAGTGCTATGCCAAATCTAATAAAAAAAGTACATGTCTGTAAACTTTTTAAATTTATTGAACTATTAGGAACATTTTATAAAAAGATACAAAGAAGATTACCAAGAAATTCTTTTTAATAAAATCATTTATAATTTATATTTGGTAATCAGTTTGTAAAAGTTTTCTTATGATTTAAGCTCCTTTTGTTAAGATAACTTGTTCCACATTATTAGTTTCCAATATCATTAATTATTTTTCAGTTTAAAAATAAAATATTAATACATACAAAAATCAATATTTTATTGTATATCAATTATAAAGGAAATATAGATTAATATTGGAGGATTAATAAATTAATAAACGGAATTTAAAATTTATAAAAAGAAAATTTATGTCTGGAAGTCATAAATCTATTCTCATAACAAAGATTAAAAAGAATTTTATAAAAAACGAACTTATTTTCAAAACCTCAATTTTTAAAATTTTATTTTACATTTATAAATAGAAATTTGAAAAAAATGAATTTTATTATTAAACATTTCCACTTGTAAAATTTAGGTATTTCGCTATTCTCTATCTATATTTCAGCTAAAATATTCTTATCTAAGAGTTATTATATCGAAAATATATTGTAATTTATCAATCTAAGATGATTTTAAAATTATCAAGTCTGTTTTTTATGGTTAACATAAGTGAGATTTTTCAGCCAGTATTTGTGATATATTTCAAACCTGTCTTGCTTGTCTGAAAGCATAATTTAATAATATGAAAACATAAGTTAAAACAATTTTAAAAGATTCAAACTGCTCTATTAATAGATAAAACTATAATCCAATTTTATTTTACTTATCTTCATTATTTATTTCGATACTCATTTATTTCATGTATACTCAAGAATAATCTCTGGTTTTTAATTTTTACAAAATGCCAATGAAATAAAGTTTATCTATTTATGCATAACATATAATATTTGATATATTATTTTATTATTACAAATATTATATTAGAGTCTGCACAAATAATCATAAGGGATATTCACAATTGTAATAGCCGTATAAAATCTTTTACTTAGAATTCCAGCAGTAATCTATAACTTTGGCCTTGAACAGTCTTGATAAATACTTTATTTACCTGTACATATTGTTTCTGTTCTGATTTTATTAAAATTTTTCCAAGTGGTTTGAATAAAGTGATTAGATTTTTTAAAGTGTTATCTATCCTTGTCGTTCAGGATGTCACGCGATAATCATATCTCTAGAAGATCAGTGATTTTATTTTTAATGTCGTAAGAAAAGTGACAATAAAAAATTAATTTCTTTTTATTATAATATAATTTAGAAACTGTTTGTAACTAATTATTGTTACTTATTATTATTATTATTATTTATTATTATTATTATTTTTTATTATTATTATTATTATTATTATTATTATCCTTATTACATCAGATTACAATCACCTGAAGAAGCGGATCGAATATTTTTGTGGAATGCAATGAAACTTGGTATGTATGGAGTTGACATGCACAAAGTCAAGGTAATTTTTCCATCTCCATTCTATTTTTCCTTAGAGTTCTTGAAATTTATTTTCTAACACGTTTTTCATTTCTAATATTTATTTCCAGAATGTAATATAAGTACGAAATGCTTAAAATGATGACTCCAAAATTAATAATAATCAAAATCATCTGATCATTGTTATTATTATTTTTGTTGTTTACTGAAATAATAGGTTTTCGAAAAATACTTTACTCAATGACCAGCATTCTCTATAATCATAAATCGATGATGATGACACTGAAGTTTAATTGTAGTGATCTCTCTTTAGTATTAGTTTGATAATAGAAATGATTAATAATAGGCATACATTTGCACACATTTACACACATATGCCAATGCTTAATCACAAAGGTAATTAAATATTATGTGATGTCATGTTTCGAAAAAATCAATTAATGGATCCAACAATAGACAATTAATAATATTTCTACAAATCTTGTTTAGTAATATTTGTTCATTTGAAACAAGTTATCAGTGTAAAATAGCAAATATATTTTAAAAAGTTTCTATTTAATGCTGTCAGGATAAAAGCTGTGACTACATAATTTGATTAAAACAAATTAAAATCTCAATTTCAATATTTTTCTATGGAAGATTTATTACAGAGATCATATACATTACGAAGTACTCTGGGTAGAAATACAGTATATGTAAGATTCTCTATTATTACAAATGAGGATATGTTTACCTAAAGAAACCAACTTATGTATATATTTACAATTCTTTATTAAGAACCGAGGTGGGATACATGTTACATATAATAATGAGTTTACTAATATTACACTGATGAAAATGTTAATTGAAATAGAACACTTAAGATCTTAAAATTGGTTATAATTAAATTTATTGACCTCGGTATTTGTCCAAATATCTCGACTCCAATTAGTCTTTTTCATTTAATAATAAAATAATTAAATTAATTTACTTTAAAATTGAATTTGTTATAGTGAAACCTTTGATTTACCATTAGGATTTTTTGAAGAATGATAATTGACTATGAAAGCTTCACAAAATTCACATAAGAAAATGCAAAATCAATCCGTAGAAAAAAAGAATGTAAATATATTTTCATTTTTCATCCATTTTGGAAGCTCTTTAATATTTCCCTTTTGACCAAAATAATAGCACAAAATAAGAATCAAAAACTACTAATTATCGACCTTTTAAAACTGAAATTTTGTTATTACACAGCGGCTACTTAAAATTTTTGATTTTTAATACTTTTTTTATTAGAATATGTCATCAGATATTTATGACTTAATAAGAATCAAACTATAAAAATATTATGGAAACTTTGATCTTTTGTTGATTTAGTTAGTCTATAAAAAGATATTGGTCAAAAATATATTTAAATATTATATAATATATATAATATAATATAATATTTTTCAGATAAATATGGTTAAACTGCTTAATATTAAAAGTTTAGTAACTTGATTTTTGAAGAAAAGTTAAATATATCGCATCTTTCATTTCATTTATGTTTAATAAATCAAAACTAAATTTTTTATTGATTAATTTATAATTTGGGGTATTTTTAACATATAATAAATATAAAATATAAATAGTAATACTACATAAGAACAACTAGCAATAAAATTTTATATATCTAAATTAAATTAAATGGATTGATATTTTTCTTAAAAGGTAATCACAATTATTTAATCCAGATTATAAATATTTACATTCAATGTGACATACAAAGAAAGAAAAATTCGGAAAAATAAACTCTAAAATTTTGATTCCGCATTATATATCTTAAAAAATTACAATTATTTCTAAGATGAAGGAAAAACTGTTTACATGAAACTCTTGGAAAACATTTTACTCCCTTTTCTTTGGCAAGCAATTCAGGAACATTGAACTAGTTTTGAAGACTGCTCGAGTTCCAAAGTATTTATGATAATAAGACTTTCAATAATATTATGGTCTTAAAAGAAAAAATAATTAATTAATTGAACAACACTGTAATGATTTTCATTGTTATTAATTCTAGATTTTGGATTTTCTGATTTTTATGGATTTTTTTCAATTTATATTTTGAAATTTTGATAAAATAATTTTCGACTTTCCATTGTATTTTCATTTTACCATTTCTCTATACCTTCTAAACTTTTTTTATCTGTTGATGGTTGATATTATCTTTTCATTTTAAGACCAGCATTGCAGTTATTCAAATATTATGTTTCATAATATTCTCTAATATTCCAGCATAATTCCAGACAATATCTAAATTATTAAAAATATGCTCTCGTGCATCATTAACATTGAAACTTTTGTTACTTTGATCATTACCTGATTTTTAGATAAAATAATACGCATGATTTCTTATTTTTATAGAATCATGGTGTCATGACTACAATTTATACCTATTATAACTATTATTAAGCATAAAATATATATTGTTTTATGTAACTCTTACCAGTATATCTTATAGAGCTCCAAACAATTCTCACTGTTTTAGTGTTTCAGTTATCATTATATGCTGATTGAATTTTGGCTGATGTTTTAAACAATAAAATGTTTCTGTTATATGAATTAAAATAAAATATTCTTTAACTATAATTGGTGTGTTACAGCCTAGTACTGTCGAGAATGAAAATTACTTAATTTTAATGAAAATTATTTTCCAAATTATAGAACAGTAATAATGATGAGATGAGTGTGGGAGTCTATCATAGTGGAATTCTCTTGTATCGGAATAGGATTAGAGTTATTCGACATTCATGGCCTCAGATATTAAAATTGACATACAAAAATAAAAGTTTTTTTCTTACACTCCGAGCTACAGAAATCACGAGGAAAGAGAAAATTCTGGAATTCAAATGCGGTAATCATCGCTTAGCTAAAAGACTGTGGAAAGCGTGCGTTGAACATCACACATTTTTCCGGTAATACATTTCGAGTAATTTAAAATAAGTAAATTAATTATTCTTAATAGTATGGTCGATGCAGAAAATCCAAGGAAAGCTCAGTTAATACCTGGGTTTGGAACTCGTAAATATGTTTATCAGACTTCTACAACGCACTCAGTTCCCGATAACACACCATCAACCCCTAATATTATTCTTAGTAGACCACAACCGAAAGTTAGAAGAATGCCGACTCAAAGAAGAGAAAAGGACAGTAAGAGATTAATATTTACTTAATATCGCAATTTTTATTTCTTTCGTAGAGAAATCTTGACACTTCCACATTTATTAATAAAAGAGTTTGATGAAATCTTTGCATTTTCTAAACTTTGAAGTATTCATAAGTACGAGTTAATGATTTAATGTCACTAGTTTTAAAGTTTGTCTAGTTTTCCATTATTGATAGTGTAAGCAAATTCTATCAGCATCTATGAGATATATCACCAAAACTGGCTTTCAATCAATAACAAGCATCACTTAATTATTTTCACATCTGGATATCCTTTTTTAAAATAAGGATGTCAGACTAAACGTTTAAAAATCCAAACCTTTAAAAATATATAGTAGTTTAATTTTAAAAATGTTTTTCTGTTTAGATTACACATTCTATTTTCATTATTATTATTATTATTATTATTATTATTATTATTATTATTATTATTATTATTATTATTATTATTATTTTGTTTCATTATTTTATTATTATATTTTTATTGTTATTATTATCAGATATGTTTTCACCAAGTGGAATCGCTCCTTATGCAAGTAATGACGAAGTATTTAATTTGGAAGATCCCCTTTACAATGTAGAAAGGCCTGATTTGCCTAAGGAATATTGGCAGATGTCAATCGATGATTGTACTCCTGAAATTGGTATAGATCCAACAGGATTAGATGTAGCTGCAAATAAGGGTTCTGGTTGGCAAGTATATTAAGTATAAATATATAATTAGATTATTAATAATAATTATAGGGATGCAGAAGTAATAAAGGAATAAGAGGTCCGGGGAAATTTTATTATGAAGGAAAAGTAGTAGAAGATGGATTGATACGGCTAGGTTGGTCAACTAATGAAGCAAGTTTAGATCTTGGATCAGATAAAAAGGGTTTTGGCTATGGAAACGATCAGAAAGGACAAGATCTGGATTGCGGATTTAAACGTAATAATGGACAAGAAAATGAATATGGTCAACCTATTAAAGAAGGAGATGTTATAGGGTGTTATATTGATTTTGATAATGGTAACATTCAATGGAGTAAAAATGGTGCCACATTTGCACCAGCATTTAAAATTCCTGAGGATTTGAAAGACGAAGCTTTCTTTCCAAGTAAATAATTTCTTTTGAAAAACATTTATTTCCCTTTCCTAGCTTCATGTGTTAAGGATGGTCGAGTTATTTTCAATTTTGGAGATGAGCCATTATCATATTTGCCTAAACGGGATTGGGTTCCTCTTTCTCAAGCTCCAGATAATAATACATTATTAAACAAACATACCGGTTGGAGATTAAACCCATTTGACACGACAACAGGAACAGAAGTATCAGGAAATGGTTATACGGCTCAGTCTAAATTAAATGGTGAATGGAATGGATGCCGAGCGAACAAAGTAAAATTTATAAATTTTATAAACCTTTTATTATTATTATTATTATTATTATTATTATTATTATTATTATTATTATTCAATAAACGAAGGTCATTCCATTGTAGCAATTATTCTTTCCATATTTTGTGTTTGGAACTCTTGTTTCATCTTTTCTGGTAAAAAAGTTCGATAACTTTTCAAAGACAACTGCATTAAAAATTTGCCCCTGTTTTGCAAAAATAATAATAAAGGATAGCAAATTTTAAAGCTTAAGTTTTTATATTAAACAACGTTAACGTTAGAAAAGACTTTGAAAATCCCATACCAAAGGTGAAAGAACTTTTAGTTGATTTTAATAAAACAAGAAATTTAAATTCATCATCTGGAGTTTCTTTCACCTATGTTATAAATATAATTATTTATAAAATATATTTAAGTTTAAGCGTAATAAAATATTACTTTTTTAAGAGGTTGAAGCCGTTAATACCCAAAATGGAATCAACAAACTAAAATACGTTCTCATCAGTGACGGTAAACTGTGGCGTCAGAGAGAAATAATTAAATAAGAAGTAAATAAATAATAAGTTTAATGAGATGCATACTTTTTTCTTTTTCAAGACTTGAAACGAAATAAAGATAAACAGAAATGCAGAGTGATTTAAGAGAACTCTCAATATTTATATATAGTTATAATCAAAGTATGTGGACCTTGAGTAAAAAGACTTGTATAATAGTTGCATACCAATATGATGAGGAGAATAAAAAAATAATGTGCGATCAATAGCTTCAAGACGAAAAATACGTATTTAGTTAAATTGTACTTATTGTGTGAGATCAAAGGATAGTTGTGATACTATTGGTCAATAGACAAAATATTGATGTCTGGTGGATTATTAACGTTTATTTAAATGCCTCAGATCTATGCAAACTACAGAGACAACTAAACAAGTAATGTTGCAATGCCTTGCAGTTTTCCCTTTACAAATTTTTAAAATTGTGAAAGTAATTTTTAAAAAATAAAATGAAAATGTTTAAATATAAAATAAATACTTAAACAAATTAAAATAAAAAATATTATTTATAGATTATCAGTAATATGAAAGGTGTCGAAGAAGTTTAAGTTTCACGTAAACTTAAAATAATTTTTTTAACTAAATTTTCTTCAAAATAAAATCATCAGACCAAAGGAGTGTTTGAAAGAAATATTTTGTTAAAAAAACTAGAAAATGGAACATTTTTTGGTTTCGATTATTTCAGGACTTTCTCTATCTTTGTTAATCAATAGGTATTGTTTCCTATCATAACTTGTGTTATCCTAAATTTCATTAAAATTTTTAATATGGATTTTTTTTCGAGAGTATCGTAATTTCAAACTTTCTTAAACCGATTAAATGACAAATAGTCAAAAATAAACTTTCAATGTGTCAATCTAATCAATTTTTCTTCAAAACAAGATTAAAAAATGTCGATCACACAGGACTTAAGCCTTTCAAAATAGCTTAAGACATTTTTCGTCTTATCGCAACTGTTATTAATGAAAAATAATCTTTGTTTAAAATACTTCGATCTTATTTGAAACACCGTTTAACTTTCTAATCGATCGGACTTTTCAGAATTCCAAATTGTATTCATATATACAACAATAGAACCTAATTCTAAGACGATTATTCTGTCGACATCTCTGGGAAAAGTAATGTAATACATGCGGATATCTGACTTAATTTATTTACATAAAGCTTATTTTAATAAAAATCATGAGAAAGGGTTATTTAATGTGAAATCTATAGCCTGTTGGCCAAGAGCAAAAAATATAGGATTAGGATTTGGTTGTTTATATGAAATCGGCAATAATAATAATAATAATAATAATAATAATAATAATTATTATTATTATTATTATTATTATTATTATTATAATTAATAATAATAATAATAATACTTAAATCGTTATTAAAATTTACACTTACATGATTACATAGTCGAAACTATTTGAGATATAATATTTCTTTAAATATAAAGAAATTTGTCGAAATTGTAAGATAGGCACTGCTTTGATTTCCGACTTGACTCCTTTTTATATCTGCGAACATTTATAGCTCAGGTCATTATATATTAAAATTAAAATTTTCATTAAAATAAACCTATTCGAATTATGTTCCATTTTGATGTAATATGGAAACCACGAAGCTTTAATAATTTTATTTATATTTTCACAGTGAAAATTTGAATTGACTGACAAAAATTATAATTATCGTTAAAATATTTTGATGATGATTATACATTTAGGGAGTATATGACGCCGGTAAATATTATTATGAAGTCATACCAGTGGAAGATGGTTTGGTCAGAGTTGGATGGGCAACAGATGATGGAAGCTTAAATCTTGGAAATGATAGTTCTGGTTTTGGATATGGAGCTGATAATGATGGCTTCGGAATAAAACGTAATCAAGGTAAAAAAATGAATGGTGGTGAAATAGAGAACTATGGCGAAGTAAGACTTGTTTTATACCTAACACTGTTACTATATCTCTTATTAAATCACAATTGACGGTTAAGTTATAATTATAATTATAATTTATAATTTATAATTTCTTTATTATTCAAAATTGCCAATCATTTCAGCCTCTTATGAAAGGAGATGTGATAGGATGCTTCCTGGATCTAGATAACAAACTTATCAAATGGTCTAAGAATGGACAAGTATATAAGGAAGCTTATACAATTCCAGACGATTTAGTTGAATTGAGAGCATTCTATCCAACGGCAAGTCTTGTCAACAATACACTAGATTTCAATTTTGGGAACAGGCCTTTTGAATTTTATCCAGGAGTTAGATTTTTGTTATTAAGCTTTTATTGTTGTTTTCCAAATATTTAGAATGAATGGAATGCGATGTGTTATGCAGCAAATGGGAATACAGAAAAGTCAAAGAAAAGGGATCCTTCAGTTTAGAATTTTTTATTTTAAAATATTTGATTAGATTTTCTATAGCTCTTCAATAGGCCTTTCACTGAACGGGAAGAAGATGTTCTTGAGCTCCGCAGACAAGCCAGAGAAAAATTTAAAAGAAACGCTCAACTAGAAGAAGAAAGAAAATTAAATATGTTAAAGGAAAAAGAAAGAATAGAAAAACAAGAAAAAGAACGACGATTATTACTTCAGCAAGAAAGGGAGGAAGAATTAAGACGTAGAAAAGAGCAAGAAGAAGAGGAAAGACTTAGATTATACCGCGAGCAATTAGAAATGGAGGAAAGACAAAGAGAAATACAATTAAGAAAAGAAGAAGAGGAAAGACATGCTTTTATAAAAATGCAAGAAAGATCAGAAATTGAAGAAAGCTACCAGGTTTTAATATATTTTTTAATTTAGTCATGTGACAAATGAAAGATTTAATTCTTCATTATTGATTTAATTCGTTAATTAAATTGTAGACAGTTGAAAAGGGCGATCCGGAAATATCAACAGAGACTTATATAGATCAGCACGGTAGAACAGTAACCAGAACTATAAAAAAGACAAAAATAAAGACAACTACCAATGTGAATAGAAATACAATAGACAGATGTGAAGACGAGGTTTTTATTTTTTTAAAAGAATTGAGTTTTTGTTCAAAAGTCGATTCGGCAGTGTTAATATTAATTAATTTTAATCAAAATATTATTAAGAACGATTCCAGTTCGAACATTATTTACTTATTTGCTTTATTTTCAAATAGGTCACCCGCAATAGTCTCCTAAGAATTCAAGGTTATTCCAAGGATTTCGACGAGGAAGATGAAGTTTGTTATTTTTGAAGAGAAAGAATTTATTTTGATTTAGATATTGATCAAAGCCATCCTGGCTGTAACTAAATTCAATCCGGATGTGATGGTCTTACAAGGATTAAATGATATGTCTATGACCTCTGTATAGGTCCAAGCTGTCAACGTTAGAATTTTTGTTAATTAAAAGCTAAAATGGCTTCTTCAAAAAAAACTCTGTTCTCAAATATTTTATAATTTTTTCGTAATACAATGAAACCTGTCAATGTTGGGCACCACTAAGACCGAACATTTTGCCCAAATTAACAGATTCCACTGTATTTGGAATTCTTGATCTTATTAATAATAAATGCAATTTTAAATTGAATTTTTGGTTTCCTTACTTCTGTATCATTGTCAGTATTATAATATCTTTGAATATTTGTCTGTGGTATGGGAAACCGGTCTTAAAATATAATTCTGTTAAGCTTTATCAATATTAGAAAGTAAAATTTTCACAAAAAACCATTATTTTATTAATCAATAACATTCTTACAAGTTTTTCTTTATATTTAAGTTGTTCTTTCTTCAATATTATAAAATGTGGTTTGAAATATTGTTTTCAATGAATTTTTTTAGATAGAGACCTCATTTATAATAACATATATTTAACTTCGTAATAAAGATTTTGTAAATTTACTATTAAATTATTATAAATGTGATTTTTAAATTAGTTTCTAAAATTAACTAAAATTTATCTAAAATTAATTAATTTAAAAATGTTTTTGTAATTATTAATAAAAATAATAGTGAGGTGGCTATTTAAAAAAAGGATTTGTTTAAATAGTTGTTTTCAGACGAAAAGCAGAGATTCAAATGGCTACAGAAGATTATCACTAATATATTATAGTCTTCAAATATCAACAAAGAAAAATTTGGATTATGATTGTCTGGTACCTTAATTGAAAGGTTTCAATTTCTCATTCCATCTTGTATGAAATCTCTTGTTTTAAACAATAATTTATCCAACAAAAATAACCTTGTTGAAAAGCTATTTTCGACCTAGTACATTTTTATAGTACAGTCATCTTCATAGTTTATACCAAATCAGAAATTTTGGAAACTTTTTATTGTTTTATATCTTATTTCCTACTTTTTAAATTTTATTTAAATACAGTTTATTTTGTTACTATTATCACCCAACTGAAAATTAAGGGACCATCATTTTTAATTGACTACGGAAATCAATTGAAAATGGTTGGTAATCCAAATTATGTTATTCTTTAAATCAAATAACAATGGTATAAATAGTTTCATCATTTTTAAGTCACCGCTATTATGTATGGTCAAAATTGTGATCAACATAACATAATCGAAAAGCAAGTTGTCAATTATAAATGATGGTTCAAGCTATGTTCCAAAAAATAAGTTATGCAAAAAATATTTTAATTTGTTAAAAATTTAAAATATTTAATTTTTGTTTTTATTTTTCAGAAAGTGATAGACCACATGACAATAGAAAATTATAAATTCGAAGAATGTATTCTTTTCATAAAAATCTTTGTAGTAGATGTATAATAATGCATATCTTAGTAATATTGAAGCCATTCGTGTCTTCATTTGCTCATTAATTTTATTTTATGTCTAAATTTAAGTAATATAATGCTTAAAAGATTGTCCTAATCAACCTGTCTTATAAAAATAAATCTTGTTTTGACTTAGTCCTAAATTTGACAAAGAATTATAGTATTTTTAAATTATAATCTTTGTTTGGAATGACTCTCTTGATGTACAAGTATGTTCAAGATTGAAAAATAAGTTACAGAATATATTATCATTAATTATTGTTATACTGGACATTGGAAATTCTTAGAAGAAAGATTAAATTAATTGCAGATAAAGTATTATAAAAACAAATATTAGAAAACAAGAAAAATGTGTACTAAATAGCAATATGATACCCGGAGTTTTATCGTAGGAAAATAAATTTGAAAAAATATTAAAAGAAAATATTATTTTTTAAAAAAACGCCTTTTCTATGAACATTGATTAAATGTTTTATTGAAATAAATAATGCAAAAAATTATCGTCATTAAAATAAACGATTAAAAGTTTCAAATATCGATTGATGTTAATTAATCCAATCAAAATAAAATCTTATTAAATTTAAAATATAAGGTATTTTTGAATAATAATGAAATCCGAAAATAAGCCCGTGTGCTTTTTAAGTATATATAAAGCTCTTATATAATCTACAGTTTTAAACAAAAGGCAACATAACACAGAAAAGAATTTATTTTATCAGAAGAATTTATAAGTGCTTTTAATTCAATTTTCTGATAAATTAAGTTGGAAATCAGTTGTTATTTTAATATAATTTTTTTATATTTGTTGCCTTTTTTCAATTGACTATTTTCAATTTCTCACTTTATGAATTTGAATTAATATTTTCAGTGCGCGTAAAAAGTCTGTTCAACCCCTATCAAAAATACTAATTTTGATATATATTTCAATTTAATTATAAATAGTTGTTTAAAT
>JBBMKC010021843.1:0-18715 GCA_037834085.1 Bipalium vagum | reverse complement strand
TAGGGAGCCCCTAGGCGACCTGAGAAGGGCCTAGAGGGTGACCCGAGGACCCCTTGTCGCTCTCGGTGAGATCGATTCTGATTATTTTTTCGTTTTATTTCTTATTAAATTATTATTATTATTATTAGATTTAAATTTAGTAAAGCGGGATTTCAGTTAACATTTCTTTTGTGATTGATTTAATATTTGTGATTATTGATACAAATAAAGTTTTATTTCGAATTGATTATTGAGGGAGCGGATATTGTATAGTGGATGCTGTTTTATATTCAAAGAAAAGAGAGGTATCTCGAGCACGAGTTACACAAAGTGAGGAGTCACGTGCAGACGAGCACACGTTACTACATTTTAGTATAATAGTAACAAAATTATACAATACTTAATTTAGATCGGCACTAGTCTTATAGACCTTCGGTTATAAGCTAGAGGTATATTATATTATTTATAATAATGTGAATATATTTAAACTCTAATACCACGGTATGAATACTTATCAAAATAATACGTCTACCTTTTTAAATTATCTTTGAAAATTAAAAATCCGTGAATACAATAAAAGATTTAAAATATAAATAGAAATGATGTATTTGTAATAAAACTTTGTTTCAAAATATTTCAACAAGTAGATAATTTTAAAAATTTACTTTTTCAAAAATGAATGGCATAAACTTCTGTTAGGTTCACTAAGTACGCTTTACTGATGCTGACGGGTTACTTCTTGAGGCTTGATTACTGCACCTTCTTATTAATCTATTTATTGTCGATTAAGGCTTCGATGGTAGCTACTTTGAATTCGATCCTCTTAAATTTTATCTTCCTTTTTACTCTTTATATCATTATATTATCTTCTCTTGATTGGCTTTGAGGTGGTCCGCTGAATCTACGTGAATTATGATGGAGCTCTGCTATTCGATTGAAATGGATATCGTTGTAAAGACTTTTTGTCAGATTGAGAAACTTGAACTGCGGAGAATATCTGCTTTGAATGACAATTAAAGCTGCTGTCTCTTGGAGATTAACTGTGAATTACAACGTTGATTTTTTTTCCTATTGATTATTGTTAATTTCAAATTTGTTGTCGTTTTATTGTGCACCTTTTTATAATTTCTGCCTTCTTTTATATAACTTTTTCTTCTTTTTTTCTATTATTAGTAAGCCTCTTTTTCTTTAATAATTTTGCTAATTTACTTTTCTTTTATTTTTACAATTTCTTATAAAATTTCTTTTCTGATTTCTATATTAGTAACTTTTTGTTGCCTTAAAATTTTCTTAAATAAATCCAAATATAATAAATAATAAATTCCTTAATAATAATAATAACAATATCCCAACATAAATATCAATAATAATAATAATTCTTACATACTATTTATTAGCTATTATTTTATACTTTATCTTGTTTGCTACGTTATCTAATTTTTATTATTTATTATTGTTTCATTATTTATCAGTCAAAATTGATTTACAATATCAAATACAAATTCAAAATATGTACACAATATATATTTGATTAATACAATACAATTTCAAGTAATGTTAAGGATGATGGGGAAAGAGTTTCACAAATCATAAATGATGTCAAAAAGGTGTCACAAAATCATAATTTATGTCAATTTTTGGATTGCTCATCGGTAGTTGGAACCATTGATTGTTCCTGGCTAGAGAGTCCTGTTGATTGTCCGATTTGTCTTTGTCGTAGTCTCCACAATTTGAAAGTAAATTTTTAACTCAAATTATAATGAATGAAGATTATAGAAAAAATGTGTATTAAATTTGATAAACATGATATATTTCTATTAAAACAAAGCAAACAAGCATTAGATTAATTTGCTGATAAAACATTATTTATATAATATTAGATCTATTCCTTATGAATAACTTTCTTAAATAATTTGTAAACATTATGAAGTTGATTTACTATGTTTCTTGAAAGCGAAGAAGATTCTGAAAAAAAATAATTTAAACAATTTAAATAAAATTAAATGCAATAAACATCTTAATTGTACTTTATAAATGATAATCATAATTATTTATTATATTATATTGTTTATTTTATTTTATATCTATCTTTTAAATTAAAGATATTATGGCGTTTTCAGTTAATCAACGAGTTGAACTCGTATTGATGTGTGGTCGCGATGGTGCTACAAATAGATTTTGTGACTGAGAGATTTAATCAGACTAATCCTGATCAAAAGTATGTCTCACACAATAGTTGAGCAACTGTTGACTAAATTTCGGGAAACCTGCAATATCCTAGACAAGTCAAACAGAGAAACCCCAGAATTCTTGAAGAACCTCTAATGCATGTCATTCAAACAATTCAGAAAAACCCAATGTAAAAGGTTACCATGCATATAAACTTCAGTATTTGTTCAAAATATACGAAGATGACCATGATCGACGGCTGGAGATGGTTAGTTGTTTTAAAGATCAATTAAATAGGAACTCCAAATTTGTAGAAGACCACGTGTTGTCTAGAGACTAACCTAATTTCTTTGTGAACTGTGAAGTCAACAAGCAAAACTGTCACTATTATTCAGTTGAAAATCCGTGTTGGACAAATATCAGTAAAAAAACTCAAGTTTTAAAAACGATAGTATGTAAAAATCATGTCTCAGATTATTTCTTTTTCTATGAGACGTTGACCGGTGGCATATACCTAAACATGCTTCAAAAAGATTTGATGCCGCAATCGAATCTTATTGGTGATGGTAAGCCATTATGGTTCATGCAGGATGGTGCTCCACCACATTATGCGACAATTGTGCGTAATTATCTAAATGAAAATTGAATTGGACGAAGAAGCACAGTAGATTGGGCCCCGTGGTCACAAGATTTAACTCTAATGGACTTCTACTTTTGGAACCACATGAAACAAATCGTGTATTCCACAAAAATAATAGACGTTGCTCATTTGCGTCAGCGAATCATTGGAGCTTGTAACCATATTGAAGGAAACAATGACTTACTTGGTCGGTTCTATAAAAGCTCTGAAGAGACTCCATTTCTATTTCAATGCTAATGGCCAGTATTTTAAACATTTATAAACACCTATATGTATATTTTATTTTATAAATATAACATATTTTTTGTTATTAATTTATCAAACGAAATTTATGTTTTGGTGCACTACTTGTTGCCCACCCTGTATCGCATAATTCAAAATTTCTATATTATAAATATAAGTATTATAATATATAAAATAATTTAAACACAAAACTCAGATATCATCAGACGTCATGCATTATATTTTCGTGAGAGTTTTTTGGATAAAAAATCAATTTTCCTATTTAGGCAAAAAACTACAAAAATATATTTTTAAAATTAATAATATCGTCATGATTTTATTATATAATTATAAATTATATAATTATAAATTATATAATTATAAATTATATAATTATAAATTATATAAATTATATAATTATATATGATTTTAATATATAATATTATTTTTACTATTAATATAATTTTATAATTATAATATAATTGATATTATAGGTTGTAAACCAAAGAAATTATAAATAAACATTTTAAAGCGCAAATTATTAATATTAATTTCCTGACAAATTAGTTAGTCTAAAGTGAAAGTGAAAACATTTTGTAAAAATAATAATTTAAATCTAAAACGTATTTCATTTACTATTATATAATTTCTGTACTTAATCGTGAGTATAATGAAAGTTAATGAGATAATTATAATTTAGGTTGGAATTATAATATACTATTGAGTTAATATTTACAATAAATAGCACCTATGACGTTATTATTTAAAAAAGGTAATTTTATGTAATTTTTCAGCTTATATATATATGATATTTTCTTGTTTTAAGTTCTGAAACAACTAAAGCTGCTTGATTGAGTCTTTTAAATATGGTAATTTTAGCTTAAATTGTCAATTAATTTTTTACTTGTGTTTAAGGCTCTGAAACAATTAAAAGCTTTATCGGGACCGCGTAAAGGCAAATTGATAATCCAAGCCTGTCAGCAAAGACGAACGATTGAAAACCAAACTGGTGTCGACACAAATGGCAGTGAGATAGGCATTAATAAATTGACATGAGACCAACGTTGACACTAGAATGCTACTTCAGATGCTCGATGTAAATTCATGGCTCGTAGAGGAACAGTGTCGGATTGTCGAGTCATTCGGTGGATCTATATAATTAAATTACAGATTCTGTAATCCATTGGAAACTATTTCTGATGCTTCTTAATTGCTGGAAACCTTTATTTATAAAATATACGTTTTAAATATGTTTCCTTATTTATATTTTTCTAATTTGTTCTAGTATGTAAATTTTTCAATTTGTGTTTGAAATATAAATTTTAAAAGGAAATTGCTATTGTTTAGAAGGTTAAACATTTTTCCGCATTTTTAAAGGTTGAATTACCTCTGATTATAATTTTAATGCAACATTGAATATTATTATTCTGAACAACCTATACCAAGTGTCCGGTTAATGAAAGATCTGACTGGCCGAAGTGTACCTAAAAAAATAATAACAGGAATTTATAGTATGAACTAGATTTCGACTAATGTTATTATATTAAATTATTTTTTTTCATTTTGCGGTTTTCTGAATCTTTATTTGATCAGTTTAAACAAACAGGAGAATGATTCTATTTTATGTAAATCTAACCTAAATCTTCTGATCAGATTTTGGTTGTCGGTGGATCAATAAGAATAAAAAATTTTATAAAAGCATGAATTCATTGGTGTTAATATTGAAAAAGTAAACCTGAAGTCACTGTTGGGAAATTTTAGTGATGACTGTAATATTTTGTTTATGTTCTGATTAATCTTTCTAACTAATAATTTCAAAAAACCTTATTTTTTATAAGTTTATTATCTAAGACAATAAAGAATATTATTAAAAATCATATTTTTTTAATATTTTTTATGATTTTAAAATTAAATCTGATAATTTAAAAAATTTTACAATTTATACAATAAAAAATATATTTGAAAAAGTTTAAGTAATTTTAAATAGGTAATTATTTGAAGCTTAAATAATAAAAAAATAGTAAAATGATTTAAACATAAAAATCAATATTTTATTTAAAAATATAAAATTTATCTAGTATATAAATTTATAATTGGTCATCTGATATCTTTTTATATACTAATAATATTCGAATTGATATTTCCGTATCATTTATTAAAGTTTTTCATTTCTCAACATTAAAATTTGTTTAAATTTACATTAAAATTAATTTCAATAAATCTATTCAAAGGCAGCCATTGCATTGAATACTGACATATAGTGACCTTGAAATAGTAAATTTATATAGTTGCGGGATTATCAAATGGAATCAAATGATGAAAATATTGATTCAACTGAAGATTCAAATAGTGTGTCAACTGATGTAAAAAATGACAGTACACCACTGCGAGATAAAATTTATAAAAAAAATACGAACGTTGTTTTTGTTTCCCCAAATGAATTGGAAGATTGGGATATTGACGAAACCAAACCGAAAATCAAGAAGACACCACGTGCTAAATCCATAAAAGGTGAGTTGAAAAATATATATTTTAATATATAAATTATTATATAACTTCAATTAAAATAATGTACTAAATCTCAATGAATTATCTTTAAGTTACTCCAAAAGTTAAACCACCAAAACCAACACCGAAATCGTCAAAAAAGAAGCGCGGTAGACCTAAACGGAAAAAATTACAAAATCCCTGGTCATCAGATATAGATGATGAGAATGTAGATTTGGAAAACGAAATAAGTGATGATGAATATTTTCGAAGACTTGAAGAAGCCAGTGAAGTTTATCGGAGTCAAAACGAAAATATCGAAACAATGCAAGCAGAAAGTGTGGAAATAGCAGAGGAAGAAGAGGAAGAGATTTACATTGGTCAAATGAAAACTTTCGATTTAAACAATTCCGATTTGCTGAATTATATCATAACGGAACGGGAAAATTCCCTGCACATAAATGATCCTCAAAAACCCCCAATCATTCTTCCACCATCGTCTAATGATTTAAAATGTCCCCGTGATTGTGTTTTGCAATTATTCAGTATTTACGAAACTGTAGTCCAATATTTCAAAATTCTTCGCATTTCTCCCTTCAAAGTAGAAGATTTCATTTCAGCCATGGTGACGAATGAAAATTCCAATCTACTTTCGGAACTGCACATGTCCGTTCTCGGAATTCTGCTACGCGAAGATGAATTATCCAACACGGCATTGTGTCCAATCGATCAGAAAGATGGCATCAATCTGGCGTTCCACTTGATGGATTCTATGACATGGTCAGAGCTCTTGAGACTTTATGTCAAATCGATCGATATGAAATCTCAGAAAATTCACATATCAGAATCGTATCCTTTCGTCAGTTTATATGATCGGATCAATGTATTGACTTATTTATTGGATCTGTTCATTTTCGGATCAAATATTCGCAACGAAATCGCTCGCGAGAGCTCGCCTTCTCATGAAGATTTTTGTCGAATTTGTCAGACAAGTGGTGAGGTCCTGTGCTGTGATTCATGTACTGCTGTATATCATTTGGACTGTTTGACCCCCCAGCTTTCATGCGTGCCTACAACGACGTGGAACTGCCCAGTATGTGAGAAACACAAAATACCTGGACTTTTCGATTGCAATTTTGACGGTGAAAAAGCGCAGATCGAACACAAGAAAACTCCTTTGGGTCAGGATCGATTTGGAAACACATTTTGGTTCATTGCTCGTCGGTTAATTGTGGAACCGCGGAATGACAATATCGAAAACTTGGCTGACTCAATTCTAGAAAAAGATGATGAAAAAGATTTTGAACCGGTCTACGAAAATGTAGAATATTTCAGCACATATCCTGCCTTGGAAAAGGTCCGTGAACAATTGAGTCGGGATTGGGAAGCAGAACTATGTGACGTCTTTGACAGTCTTTTGGAAGAAATTAAAAAGAGTATGGGGGTAACGTTGAAGCTGACCGAAGAGGGAATGGTGAAATATTTGAAAAAAACGCCCAAAGATTTGAAAGTTGTCAATGCGTTGGACGAAGAATTGAAATTATATCGACCAATCGATCCGAACGATTTTGATATTGATTCAACACAGCAGAAACATTCCACCGATAACGACGATATAAATGGATCAATACCGATCCAATCAAATAATTCAAACGAAAATGTCGAACAGAAAAAGTGTAATTTGAAAACCATGTCCGGCCAACCTGTGGGTGTTATTGAAGACCAGGAAGGACTATTGGTAAGGAATATCGACGGTAGCACTGTTCGGGTGAGACTATCGGCTAAAACGAGGTCGAATCAGCTGGAGGAAGTAGCATCGATGTACAATTGTGAAATCGATGATGCTTCGGGAGAAGAGGGGCAGATTTTTTATCGACTAAGTGACGAGGGCGACTGGAGGTTTTACGTCAATCTTTTCAGCACGGAATTTGGAGCTTTATCGAAACATCAGCACCAAGAAGAAAAGGACCGTAAACGAATTTTGGGAAATAAATATTCTCTGAATGAATGTAACGAGTTTCATTGGTACATCAGTCAACCTTCAAATCGTGCTGGGTGGTTTAACAATTCCGTGTCGGTCGTTCGACCACCGAATGATATATTGGGTGGACCGTTGAACATGTTGCAATGTATACGATTGACGTTGCAAAATATCGAAGCGCAAATGTTCTCATCCTTCATGTGTCCTTCCTGGAAAACGGAACGGAAAAATTGGCTTATCAATATTCAAAGAACAAGGAGTGCAGCATCGTTGGCAGAATTTGTTGCGATTTTTGAGTCGGCAATTAGGTCGTGTGGTTTGAAGAAAGTCTGGACAAATTCATTGGGATACCTTTATTTGGACCGAATAACGGCCGCGGAACGAGAGGAAGAAAAACGAATTAAAACTTTAGAACGGAAAGGAGTTAAACCGGAAGGTGAGTTAGTGAAAACACGAAATCCCGGGTTTTTGAAACATACAATTTGGAAAACCAAAGGTGAGGAATATCGCCGCTCCGGTGGTGATGGTTGGGCCTGGGTCAATGTTTCTATAACTTTTAATGGAAGTAAAATAAAAGAGGTTTTCAACACTTCTGAATCAAAAAAGAAAACGGACACCGTTTTTGAATCACATCTCGGAAATCATAACGTTTTAAAATTGCCAATAAAAAGCTTTTCCAGATTTGCAATGAAAAATTGCACCGAAGAATTGATTAATATCAGTTCCAATGTGTCAAACGACCAGTTTTATCAACAAAATGTTATCACAAACGTATGTGGTAGAATCGATGAATTAATCAATATCAGGACGAGTGAATTCGAAAATGCAAAAGTTGATTTCGATTTGGAAGTGGCCAATAAAAAATTGTCAGATCTCACTAATCAAAGAAGCGAAATTCGTTCGAGAAAAGCTCAATTGGAGGAAAAGTTGGAAATCTTGTCGAAAAATTATAGCAAGATTATTCAATGGAGAAGTCAACAGCAAAATAGGAAGCGAATTTTCCCCAATTACGACCAGTCATTTACTAATAATGGGTAATGTTATTTAATTTTACAGTTTAATATTAATGATCATTTGATATTGATTTTAAAATTAAATCGATATTTTATTTATATTAAAAGAAGTTAATAATTTACAGATTGTATAAAATTGCAACTGATTTTTTCTTGAATATTAATACTTTGGTAGTATCAATCACGAATAATCCTATTAAATTTAAAATAACGAATATTTTTGAATCTCTCTGTCTAAGGGAGCGAAACTGCAAAGCGTTGGTTTTAATGTATTATTTAGGGAAAAGCGAATGAGATATCAGAATGAGAATTCTCCTTTTATTGGACAATACGATGGTAATGATGATGAAGATATGTCAACGTTGTCTGAAGTTCAACCTCAAACTCCATTGACTATCATGACATCCAAAGTTGAAAGTTCAGGAACGGGTAACGTGAATTTGAAACCGATTGTAATCAACAGCGCCAACAGTATAAGAGGTCTTTGTGTATTGAATATTCCACAAAGCAATACCAACAGTGCTGACAATCAAAATCGAGTTGTTCTCAACCAATCACAACAATTTAAGGTAGACTATAACTCACATTATGTAAACGGAACATGGCCTTCTCAGATTGTCCGATTTCCGAACAATCAAATTTTGAGATTGATCACTCCTCCCACTGCTAATAATCAAGGGCCACAGCAGATTCGAAAGCTCACACCGGGTGGGCCACAATTTCTGCTCGTCAACAATATGCCAAACATGGCCCAAGTATCGACCGGTCAACAACCCAATCAAATATCCAATGGTCATATTGTCACCCAACCGAATCTGATTTATACATCAAACAGTGGAATGCAAGTACCCATAAGGCTGGCAGCCAACAACAATCAGCAACCATTGAAACGGTTGCTGCCTATGGAACCAGCTATGATGCAACAAAAGCAATTTCCCAATGCTCAGATCAATCAAGTTACAACTGCACCTTGTAATATTATTATTAATTATTACGATATTTAAATCTCGTTTTTAGCACTGTATCCAAACGTTATGGTTGGAACTTCACGGATGTCAACTCCAGTGCAGGGACGACGAACAATCAGTAAAGTGACCCACAACATCGATTGTCGAATGGTTCCGAGCACGGATTCAAATGATGAATTGGTTCAACGTAAAGAAATCGATAACTTGTGCATAGAGGTACGCAAAAAGTCTTGTTTTAATTATTGATTATTTTTGTGATTTTCGCAGATATTATCTCTTGACCAACAATTAGATCAGCTCGATAAACAGATCTCTGAACTGGAAAATAAAATCCAACAGATCGTCATGGATATATCTGAATCTTATAAACTCTATAATAAATTACCCGTTTCTGATCCCAATCCTAAAGTTGATCCTGATTACGATAAACTATTACCCTATAGAAATCCATACAAATGGCCAGTAGAATCAAAGCATTATACCAGAAGTTTTTTTCTTTATAAAAATGAAAATTTGCGACCTTTGGTTTTGTCTGCTGGTCGAATTGAAGTTCCGGGTTTTGATGTTGAAAAGAAGCGACTGAATAATGTAAAATATATTGATTTTATGTTTTTCGTTTGTGATATATTGATATATTAAATTCTCAGATATTTTGGCCATATCCAACCGCTCGACCTAGTCTCAGTGCTACATGGAGATATCATGTGTCTCGTGTAATCAATTCAGATGAATTGGATGAGCGTATTTTTGATTTGGCTGCAACCGAACCAGGTGTGGATCCGAATCACGACAAGTTGAAAAATGTCGGATCGTCAGGATTGTCACGGTTGGCGTTGTGTGTCAAAATTCTCTGGTACTGTCTGCGTTGGGACGACATGTTGACCAATTGGCAAAGCAGTGGTTTACCGACGAGTATAAATCTTTCCCAGGGCATTTACAAAGAAACATTGATTAGCGGAGAAATTCTCGAACGAAAAATAATCGGCTGGAAACCATCAGACAAGTTTTGTTCCCAGTGTTCTTATCTGGTAACAATTTGTACGACAACAACAAACACAGATTCCCCTGGATCCACCAATCGAAGTAGAGGTCGGTCAAGCAGACGAGGTCGTCAAAGAGCATCAGCTCGATACACAGATATCGATTATTTTACTGATGACGGAGAAATAGATTCTGAAGATTCCGATCCAAATTTTATACCAGGTGTGTCTCGGTCAACAAAATCCCGAGGTCGTCGCCAAAGAAATCGTAATATTGACGATTTACAAGTAACAAAATTACCGGAAAAGAAATTCCGTGAAGAGTGGATGGATGAAGAAATGCTTGAATTATGGGAAATTAGAGATTATTTAATGAGGTACTTATTGTTTTATCTATTATTCAAAATTTTATTACAAATTTTTAAAGTATCAATTGGAGGAAATATGTTTTGACACAGACTAAGAATCAAAGCCAAATAGTTTCGTCCATTATGACTAAACGAGAATTTCAAAAAACCGATCAGAATCTCATGTCACAATCCATTCAGCAGCAACAGCAGCAACAGCAGCAACAAGCGATACAGCAGCCAATAATGAGAGCAATCGGTGACAACAATCTGTTGATTTATCCTACAACAACAGTCCCAATATCGAACACATCAAATCCTTTAGATAACAATAAAATCGTTATTCCGATTAATATTACTACAAAACCTGTTTTGGAAATGCCAGGAGAGAAAGTTACACTTTCCCAGAGATTGGATCAAGAACCTGAAACGAAAGTCGATTTTCCATTAACGGAAAAACCGGCGCTTGTTTCGTTGCAAACTTCGGCTACACCATCAGCTGCTACGGTGATTTCACAAACTTCTGATTCTGTGATCAAAGTCTTTGACGGTTTGAAAGCTATATCAAAACCAGAAAGCTTACCGTCGAAATTGATTATCGAATCGTCGTCTGTTGCATCGAAATCGTCCTTGTCCACTTCGTTAGACGTTCCTATTATTCAAAAGGAGAATAATATTGTTCAAAATTATGTAACAAAATCGATTCCGGTGCCAATAACCGACATTCGAGAGATAAGTAGAGCTGTGCCAGAACCAACGGGTTTGAATCGTAGCGGTGCCAGTGGTGGTAGTGTTGGTAGAGGAAAAGGTCGTGGTCGTGGACGTGGAAGAGGCAGACCACCACTTCATCGATCCGTGTCATCGCACAGTGAGGATACAAAGCACGAAGACATTCTTTTGGACATGGAATCGGCATTGGTGGGTGTGATTGAAAGAATGAACAGTACCAAACAGAATCTGATTGAAATTGAAACTATACGAGCGTTGAAAAAGATCGATGATATTAAATTCAGCGAATTGGCAAAGAAAGAATCAAAAAAAATCAAAAAACAACGCAAAGAATACAATTACAAGGACAATGATGACAGTTCCGATGAACTGACGGATCGAGAAGTGGAAACCGGGAGCACTTCTCCTGCTGTGGACAGTAACAAATTTGATGAAGAAGAAAATGAGCCAAATTTAAGTCCGGAACTGGTAGCAATTCCAAGAAAATTGGTCAACAATAATCACACTCCTCGAGTGTCGACTCACAAACGAGCAGTGAAACGAAAGAAAAAGCATAAGCACGAATCGATATCGTCTGATGACATGATCGGTGGTAACACACCTGACACATCAGAACAGAGAAGTGAATCGAACGATCGAATATCAATAGTGGAAAAGCCAGTGGTGAAAAGTCGAGTTCGGAAGGTCAGTAGTTCTGATGATTTTTCATCATCGCCTAGACCACCCAATAAATCCAAAGCTAGGAAGGTGGAAGTCACAGAACAGGAGGCTGCTCAGGAACAGGAATTGTATTGTATTTGTAAAACCTATGATCCAACTCAGTAATATTCATATTGTTAATCAATTTATTGATTAAACTTTAATTGTTTTTGTGCAGAAAGTATATCGGCTGTGATTATTGCGAACGGTGGTACCATTTCTCTTGTGTTCAAATGACTGGCAAAAAGGTGTCTTCTATTGACATGTGGAAGTGCCAGATTTGTCAGCAGAAAGAAAACGAGCAGATATATTGCAGTTGTAAAACGAAGTACGATCAGTCGAAGTAAGGATTTTGTTATTGATTTTGAATTAGTGAAAATCAATTTTAAAAAGTTTTTTTAAAATATTGTATCATTGATAATATTTTTTATCAGAGTTTACATTGGATGTGATTTCTGTGATGAGTGGTATCACCCTTCATGTGTCGGTATGACCGATTATGAGGCCAACAATTACCAGGGCAATTACAAATGTCCGGCGTGTGTTCAGACAAAGAAAAAGAGCAAACGTGTTGAAGAATCGAGCTCGACTGGTAACTGCGTCGATTATGAGCGAAAGGTCAATCCAGATATTCGGAGAAAGTTGTCGGAATTGTTGAACAAGATGATGGTAAAATTTATATTGATGTTTTTCTAATAAAAATCAAAATTCAAAATAATGATAAATTTTATTTAATAATTTTATTACAATATATAAAAATCAACAATTTAATATCTTTTTTGATTATTAATAAAAATAATAATAAATTATAAATATTTTTAATAATCAATAAATATTTAAAATGAAAATGATTTATTTTAATTTTTTATCAAGAAACACAAGAACGCAATTTATTTTCTGAAACCGGTGGATAGCCAAATTTCTCCCCGATATTATCAAGTCGTCCGATCTCCAATGGGTAATAATCGATTTTTTATTGATCGGTTGATTTTTATTTCTGTAGATTTATCCACTGCGAAACTGAACTTGGACAAAATGAAATATTCCACAATCGGATCGTTCAAACTCGATATGCACAAAATTTTCACCGCGTGTCGCATTTATTTCGACAAATCGTCGAAAGAGTACCAATCAGCTGACAAATTAGAGGCCTACTTTTTATCTGAACTCCGCGAAATTTATTGAATTTTTTTGAATAAAAATTGTATTGATAATTGTAAAAATGCGCTCTATTGTACACATTTATATATTTATATTGATATATTCTCTTCATCACTCTCTCTGGCTCTATCTCTCTGTCTGTCTGTCTGATTGTTAATTTTCATATCAGATTTGTCTTATATATTTTTATCATCCAAATAAATGTGTATTATTATAAATATTAAAATACGGTGAAAAGGATTTTTTTCTGATTAAAGAACTGAAAATGGCCACTTCCTGCTAAAAATACAATGTGAGGTTGATAAAAGGCTTGAAAAATATTTTTCTATTGTGAAAGAGTATAAAAATTAGAGGTTGTTCTACGAAAAACTTAAAAATAAGGCCATTAGCCAACAAATTTAAAAAATTTTCAATCTTATAATAAAAATAAGATTTTTCTAAGATAAAAATATGAACAGAACGAAAATCTAATAAGTCAAGGCTAAATTGCAATTTTACGAACAATTTGGTCTTGATTGTTGTTTAAGCGGACACCTTTGACACTGTTACTTTTTTTTTTACTTATTTTAATCAGGAAGGAAATATTCATTCTGCTCACCTGGGTATATTGATGACAGGCTAGAATCATCTTCTAAAATAACTTTTAAATCCGACAATAATTAGTTGGTATCAAAAAAATCAGTTAAACACCAAAAATATATTGACATGATTTATTTGACAAAATTTATTGTCAATTAAATTCTTTGACTTTTATGGTCAACGTGTTCTTGCTTAATTTAAATATGAAAATTTTTTTAATAATTAAAATTATTATTTATGCCCACTTCATTTTAGTAACACAAGTTACAATTTAGATTATTATTATTAGTACTAATATTATTATAACTTTAGATTGGAGAAGAAAAAATAAGTAAACATATAAAAATATTTTTTAAAATCATTACAATATTTGATATCACTGAAAATAAAATCATTAGGTGTAAAATATTTTATTACATATTACAATAGAGAATATATGTTTTATTAAAATTTTTCACTACAATCATTAAATAAAGTTAATCATTGATTAAACCTACCACTTGATTTACTTACGTCTTCTTTGGCTTTGATTTGACTTTCTGGAATAGTTTTTCATAAATAAACACCATTTTGCTGTTTGTTTAGAATAATCAAAAGAAGATTCAGAAAACCGCAAACTTTACAAAATTAAATTTTTTTATTTACTATCATATTAACATTAACAAGAATCTAGTTTATAAAATAAATTATTATATAAATTATCATGAGTAGATTTAAATATTACCGTACATACGCGAGTATACCGCGAGATTTTTTAGCTGCAATTGGAGTGAAATTTGGAGAGTCGCGGTATTCTCGAGACACAACAATAATTTAATTTATTGGACACTGATTTCACATGTCAGAAACTTTAGAAACTTGTTACGATAGCTAAGGATCGAAATCGATCGTTTGTTGGCTCAAAAGACGAAATATTCACATGTTAATAAGAATGGATTCTGAAGTTCTCATGTTTGAAACCACCATAAACAAATGGCCGATATAAACGATGATGAAGTCACGGACGAGGAGGAAATCAGTGATGACTTATACATCGACACTACAGAACTGGCGCAAGAAGAAATGCAACTACTGTTTGCAAGCGATGAATTGGACACGGAATTCGAAGGATTTTAGGAAAGTTTTTATTTATTAAACTAAATTTCACAACTTTCTTTAAATATTTTTAAAAGGATTAAATTGAAAAAAATAAAAACTTTTAGTCAGCACCTACTTGAGATTATATTTTGTATTTTTTGTTTCTATGTATATATTATATATAATATCACGATACCGTGGTTAAAGTTAGTAGAATTATCGCTCAATGTGTGTTTATCGTTACGATATGGTTAAGAGATTTCAATGTAAAGTTAATGGTGTTTTGAAAAAAAATATATTTTACCGGTTCACAATATATAGCATTTGGCCAATTTTTATTCTCGCGTTATACTCACGTTTTGCATTTTAAAATATTTTTTCACCCAATTCTGTATGTCTCGAGTTATAGTCGGGTGGCGTTATACTAGCGTATCTACGGTAATTATTTATTCTGATATGAAATTAAATTTTTATGTATTTATATTTATATTTTATGAAATTAACATATAAGGTTAACATAAAAATGACATGAATTTCCTAAATTTATCGAAAATTAAATTTAAATATATATTATACTATATAAGCGAAATTCAAAAATATGATCTGCTTTGGCGCCACTAAAGTATAGGATTACCTAACAATATTCTATGTTACATTAAAATTATAATCAGAGATAATGTGACCTTTAAAAATGCGGGTAAATGTTAAGCCTTCTAAAGATTGAAATTTCAATCACAAATTAAAAATATTACATACTAAAAAAAATCAGAAAAATGAAAATATTTGAAAATTAATAGGAGATACTGGGATTCGAACCCAGGACCTTTCACATGCGCATAGACTACTCTGACGCTGAGCGAATTAAATACTTATTTGATTATAATAATATTTTATATTATAATATAAAAATATAATTATAATAAATAATTAAAAAAATATAAATAAATTAAATAAATTATAATTAAAATATAATTATAATAATATTTTATTATAATAATATATCTTTTCTTACCACATTTTACATCTTCGAATAAGTTTTAATTGTTAGATTTTTTTAGATTTTCTTGGTTAAAACTCAAGACTTTGCTGATGATTTAATACAATTTCATAGGACATTCACAAAGCCATGGATAAATAGATCACAAATTAGTATCCATCATTAATCCACATTTGTTGATAAATATGTTTGATTTTGGGTCTCAATAATTTGATTTTCATATTATTCTTCCCTTACCAAATTTAAATTTGCAAAGCATTCAAAAATACAGAAATGGAGGACACGATGAACCAATACAATTAATTCAAGAAGATAATTAAACGATAAAAGAAAGTAATAAAGTAAAGAAAGTAATATAGATTATCGTAATAATAAATGCTTACCTTCCTTAAAAGTTATGGTTTAAAATGATATGATATTAGGCTGAGAGAAAAGTATTGTCGCTTCTTCATATATTAACTTTAAAGCAAAAATAGTTTAAAATATCGACTATTATTTTTATATTTATTGATAAATAATAATAAGACAGGTAAATTAAAAGTTTATTTTATTATTTTAGATTTTGAAAATAATATAAAATGCTATTAAAATGACAATGACAACAGTGCAATTTAGAAGTTGCTTGCTTTATGAATAAGTTAAAGAAAAAAATGCATTAGAAGCTGCCAAGCGGGATAAGGATTCATTTACTAAACTAATATTAAACACTACTAAATATAGTACGTTGAAATTTATAAAAATAAAAATACTCTTTAAACTAAGAATCAGATATTCTATTAACATTTCCTAAAAAAAGGAACCGGTTACTGTTCCACCAAAAATTTTATTTTAAACATTCCAGCCTAGATTATGAAATCTGGAGACCTAATTTACTTCTCTGTAAAGAGATAAAGAGTTTTATATCATTAAATAACAAATTATGTAAATTAACTTGACAGTTTAATTTGAATATTGACACACCGTGAAAGAGTACATTTTTAGACAGTTACGCTTATTGATATTTGATATCATGATAGATGGTGAACTGGGGAATACTGATATATCTTCATACCGATTTTGTATTTGTGAGTTTCTCTTACTATTGAATGTGGCATGTTAAGCTGAGATGAAGTTTCCACGAGGGATGTTTTTAGATGTTCTTACAAAGTTCTAATTGAAGATAATTTTCGGTTGTCACATGGTGATTTTCCACAACAACGTTGGGCCAGTATTAAACCAATTTTCAAAAATGTATTAAATAAATCTAGTATGAAGTTAGTATTGGGATCAATTTATTTATAATCAATTTATAAGTGTTATATCAAATTAAAGGATTTGTTTTACAGGATCGAATGGTATATTATCTCTTAGATTTTTATTTAAATCCTTTTTATTTTTCATATAGAAAATGAAAACTAACAATTGGTAATTCTTGAACTTTGAATGAGTTTCAGTTATTCCAAAGCAACATTTATTTTATATACTGGTAGTCAAGTTTTTTGACACACCTGCGATTTATAAATCTAAGAAACTTATGTTCAAAAAATTATTAAATTGATTACTAAACGAGTTAAAAGTAATGAATATTAGAAAATAAAAGTGGGTTTCACATATTATTTTACAATAGACTAAATTATATTAAAATATGACAATTGAAAAAGTCAAATTTTTTGACACATATTTATTTATAGGGAAAATCTAACGATTATACAAATCACCATGCTTTTCTAATACTGCACATAAGCGACGTCTAATTGACTTGTATAAATCAATAACTTTATATCGCTTGTGATGATTTATGACGGCAGTGATTTTTTCAACTAAACTATCCTTATCATTGAACTGGTTTCTATCGTAGACTAGACCTAATATTGTTTTCCAGTAGTCCTCAACAATATTCAGATCTGGGCTTTTGGCCGACCATTCCAATATACATGATTTCTTCATGAATTCCTTCACTTTCTTACTTTTGTGCACCGAAGCATTATCCTTCTGGAACCACCAATTTTCTCCATAATTTAATTTTATTATGGGCACAGAACTATCTGACAAAAGCTTAATGTAGATAGCAGACCGTTTGGCATTGTCATCATCCATACCATAACGCTTCAACCTTTGCACTGCCTCTTAATGCAATAACTTGGGGATGATTTGTGTACATAGGATCTCCAATCATCTGGAACATCCAAAGAAAACCGCTTCTTGTCAGAAAATATTGTGAGATCCCAATCATGATTAAACGAAATCCATGATCCTATGCATTGCAAACGTGATTGCTTTTGGCCGGCTGTCGAATGAATTTTTGATGACATCATTTTATATAGGAAACCAGTTTTCCTTAAATATCTGTGTACCGTACTTCTTGATAAATCTAAATCACATTCTTCTATTAATTTAGTTGTATTTACCTTTTCTTTGTTTTCATTAAAAACACAAATCTTCCGTTTTACACGCAACTTAGACGCCTTATCCATTTTTAACTTCGATCCTGCCTTCAACTTAATTCTTTTCAATCTGTAGACGCACAAATTGCAGGCTGCATCGCGTGTTATATTCAATCTTGCTGCAATGGCCGAATGGCTAATCCCTTTTGTTCTCCATTGAATGGCCAGTTTTCTTACAAATATATTGTGCATTATTGAATTAGAATCTAATATACTTTTTAATTAAAAATTATTTAAACTTAAAAAATTACTTAATAAAATTTA
>JBBMKC010021736.1:0-18716 GCA_037834085.1 Bipalium vagum | reverse complement strand
ATATATTTAAAGATAGGTATAAAGCGAAGTGACTTTCCGAACAGCTCAATATAATTATATTGTTGATTTATTATTATAAGCAATATAAATAAAAAAATTAACCAAAAAATTAATTATTAAATAAACTGTTAAAAAATTTTTAATATTGCAAAGTATCAAATAAAAAGAGAAAAAAGTAAGATCAAAACTCAACATTTGGCTTTCGACGGTTTCATTGTCCATCTAATGAGAAAAGAACACGAAACAATATTCATAAATATCCAAAATCACGTAAAACAATACAAATCATTAATTAAAGCCAAAAAGAAATCACAACCGGAGCACAAATTACAGAAGATTTCCTTTATTCTTTGAATTAATTCTACATATTGTGAAAGAGTAACAAATACCTCATCCTTAAAATCTGATATTTAGTGAAAGGTGTCACAACATCATTGGGAATTAAAGATTACATCCAAATATCTTATTGAAGGCTCTGTATAATAAATATTGTCATATTTAACGTTGGACGAATAATAATTTATTGAAAAAAATTATTATTATAATTATAATTTTTTATTAATTATTATAATAAAATTTGAAGAGATTTTTTACATTTAATTTTTTTAACACTGACAGAAATCAATTCAGAATAATAATTATTATAGATAAATAGTGGTTTTTGAAGTTATTGATTGTAAGACATCATTCAACAATGTTGAACAAAGGGTGGGTAACATTGTATAATTGAAAAGAAAAATATTCATGCATAAAATATTAAGTAAAATAATCAATAATTTCGAATCCAATCAATTATTTTACTTTTAGCTGTATCTTTCCAAACCCGACAAACTTGACTGAAATCTTTCTGTAGGTTTTCATAAGCCAGCAGAATATTTTGCAATCGATTTTCCGTGTCAGTTTGATGACGATCGTTGGATCCATCCAAATCCCCATACTGTGAGCCTGAAGAACCGGAAGCTCCTCCATCGATATACATGTTCAACTCTTCTATAGCTTGTTCAATTATTTCCACTCGAGTTTGAAATTTATCAAAATTGAGCTGAAAATCGTTTGCAATTTCTTTTGATAAACCTTGATTAATTGAAGATTGTCCTTTTTTCACATATTTCAAAGACCCACCATCTGAAAAGTTTCAATTAACGTTGGTAACTATTTATTTTTCATTAAAGGAGTAAAGATTATTTTATAATTTTCTCAGTGATGACCAAAGAGTTATAAGACAAAAAAGACTAACATTCGTTATTCGCCTGATGTGGTCCAATTATCTCATTTGGAGATTCTTCGTCAAACATATTCATGTCCACAGATCTAGAATCAAATAGTGCTTTTGTAAAGAAATGTTATTAATATTTTTTTGATTAGTTGCGAAAGAAGAAAATAATAAATAATTTTTAAAAGTTGGGAAAGAAAATTTTTAATTTTTTTCATCATTAATATTATAAATAAATGATATTTGTAATGTAATCATTAAAAATGACTGAATAAAAATAAATAAAAATATGTTTTATAAATTTATAAAAATGATATTCTAGTGCTTTTGAAACCTGATTATTCCGATTTAGAAATCGATCGATTTTTAAAAGCTGTACAATCATTTTACATACAAGTATACCAAGAGCTTCTATCTGATAGTGAAACAGTGTCAAAGAGAACAAAGCTTAAGAAAAATTCCAAACGCTGTGACATGAGAACAAATGATTTTATCAAAGAAATTAAGTAGATTGTTGATGGCAACCTCAGGCTTGCCAAAAATTTCAAGATCTCAGAGGAAACAATCATAAATGATGTCCATAAAAACTTGGGAGTGTGTGTTGAAGAAAGGACAATTTCTCAAGAAATATCAGAAAAAATTGTTTAATTAAAGCGAAAATGATCCTAACAAAACTTACACATCCAGCAAAACAAGATCATTTGGTTTTTCTCAAATGAAAAATACTTCGACCAAGATTATTTTTATAATTTTATTTCCACACAGGTTTAAATTCTATATAATATAATAAAATAAATAAGAAAAAACAGAAAAATCAAGTTCAATTGTCCAATTAATATAGAAATTGTTTCAGTTACATTTGAATAAAATTAACTGACGTTAAACAATGGAAAAAATTAATTGACTTGACACTTATAAACTGATTTAATAAAGATCACTATTTTGTTTTGATAATAACTTTGCTGACACTGACAAGAATTTCAGAGTTCAATGAAATTCTTAACATTCCGGTCAATATTAATTAAATATTATGATAATTCTAATATCCTTTTAGAGATTTAATAAGATTGCAGACCCTTTCATCATCTATTTTGATTTAACTGACTTTTTTTCTACCCAAAACACATACCTATAAACGGGAGTGACTTCATGGAGCGTCAAAATTTCTAGACTTTTATAATTATAAAACTTATAAAAGCATCAGTTAAATCAATTTTTTTAAAAATTCTTTTATAATTTCTATGTCCATCAAATTAAAGAAAGGCTTATGATTTAATCTATCTATAATCTATAATGTTTACGCATTTCCAAATAAAAGAATAACATATATATTTTCGAAATCATCAAGATCACATTTTTACTTTATCAAATTATTGTTATAAAAAGATTATATATTTAGTAAAACAAAAATGAATCGATAATCTTTAACAATATTTTTAAAATTTGATTCAGAAGAGAAGTAATAAAAGAACCAATACAAATTAATAAAGAAGGTCGTTACATAATCAATTATAGATAGGTATCTTGATCTTGTATGTAATTTACAAATCAATAGAAACCCCAATAATGAGCGAGATGCATTACAAGTTTATTGTGCACCATTTAAATTCTATCATAAAATATGAAAATTATTTTGTAAAAATATATATTAATTTCAAACAAAAGAAAAAACATTAACTTTTCTCTAACTCATATCGGATCAAAAATATTTTTGTTAAAAATATTGCTCTGAAATGTTTTTAATAAAAAGAAAATTAACATTTTAATTATTATCACTGCATGGAACATATAACTTTCTGAAGTTTAACAAGAAAATAAATAGTCCATTTAAACAATTTTTTTATTAGTTAAAAAGCAATTTAGACATTAACTATCAGTGATATTATAGCAGACATAATTATTAAAATATTTATCTAGAAAATTATTAAAATGATAATAATAACGACATATATTATGCTGTATAATTTATCAATTTCCACGAAAAAACCAATGACCATTACGCAGGTCATTTAAAGTAGTAATAATGATTAATGAATTATATAAAGTAAACAGTTTAAATAGTCGTAATAAATATTCTATTTAGAACATGGTAAAAAATTATTTATTAGACATAGCAACGTTTAGACTGAAATTTCACTACAGCTAAATCTAGTATTAATAATTTTAATTTTACTTAATTATCTCAAGACAAAATTCTAAGAGATATTTTAACAAATAATGATAATTTTTATTTGAAAAAAATATAATTATTAACATAATTTTTATAAAAATCCTTTCTATATTTGACAAAGTTTAGCACAAATTGTAATTGATAATAATAAATAAATCATTATTTCATTTGAAACTGAATAATCGTATTGTTAGAAACAAATATAAACAAGTACTTGACAGAAAAATATTAAGCACAATTAATAAAATTAATAAATTGAATATTAAAATAATAAAAGATATAGATATGGTTTAGATCACTCATAACTTTCTCAATTACTTACACAAAGCTGAAAAATGCTTTTTTAATAGCCGGTTCTACGATTTCAAAAGAACCTTTAAAAAAACTAAAGATGCAAGAGTTACCACATAGAAAAAATATAATAAGTCAAAGGAAAAATCGAAAATTGGAATATCTACTAAAAGTAGAAAATACAACTGAATCTTTAACATTTTAAAACAGTTTTTAATAAAATTAGTGTTTTAATTCTAAATCTATTTAAAAAGGTTTTGTTAAACATTACATTACATAAAAATCGTGAACATAAATAAAGAATTTTTTAAAAATATAAAAATTTAAAATCAACACAAAAGAAAGACAAAAATGTAATTATAAAATATTAAAATAATTCTCGGTTTAATTTCTACCTATTTTCATGTCAAAATAACTGTAAATTGATTTATTTGTAAATAAAGCATTTGGATTTTTTTTCCTTAAATACAAACCACAAAAAAATCTTATCTTGTTTTCATATACTCAAGCTTTTACACAGTTAAATAAGTAACCAAAGTGAAAATGTTAAGCGAGAATTTTTGGGTTTGCAACTAAGTAATTGTGGATTATTGTAAATAAAACAAAAGATAAATATGAGAAAGAATAAAAACTTTTATTAACTAAAATTTTATCAATTATGCTCGATCACCATTTCCATCTTTATCATCAGTTTAAATAAATATAAAAAATATTTATTAAAAAAATGATTTTTAAACGTATTAAACTCTCTAAACATAACGTTATAAAAATACGCAATTACTTATTTGCCAAATCAATAACAAATTGAAAATGAATATAAATATATATTAAAAATGATTAAGAAATAATTTGATTTGATTAATTAATTAATTCACTACATAACTATGAATGAAAAAAATAAACTAGATATAAAAATTGATAAGTGCGAGTAAATATCTAATGAAAAAATTAATGTTTATATTTTTTCTTAATTTATTTTATTATATTTTCGATTCCAAATATCTTGATAATTATTTAACGAAATCAATAAAATATTTGTACAACAGATTTTAACGATAAAAATATTCAATTTAATTTCCCTAAATGAATTTTATTTTATTTTTTAAACTTTTCAATAATTTTAAAATGTCAATTAATTTATATATTTTTCACATAAAATACTTAATAATCGATTTCACCAAATTTTAATTTTAATTAACGGTATTATTTTAGATTGGCTTAAATAGTTTACTTTTAATTAAATTTTGAAAATTTAATTTAATTTCAAATAATCATAAATTTTATGAAATAATAAAACCAATTAAAGTTGAAAATATTATTTCACAAGTACTTAATAAAAGTCTCCAACTTATGAAATTAACAGGAAAAGGTTTGCAAGTCTCAAACTTTGGACCTAGAATGATAACAAGAATACACAAGACCAAAAAAAAGCAGAGAAAAAGAATAAATGACAAATGCTTTAAACAATAAATATCAATATTATAAAATATCGATTCTTGATAAATTTGACTTTAAAAATTTTCGATCTTTTTCACAATTATATTCAATTTTTATTTAACAATACAAAATCTTACTTTGCCCGAGAAATATTGTTCATCTTTTCCATATAATCCCCCATATCAGCTCCATCGACAATACTGCTAAATCGTCGAGATAAAATCTGACTGTTACTGTTAGTAGTCGGCTGCTTCTGGTGATGATGGCGCCGTAATTTAGGACGATTATGATTTTCCTCAATATTCAGTGCAATACCCAGCCTCAGTTGATCTATTGTTTCTTTAGCCAGCGCATGTTGAGATAATAATTGATGAAGAGATTGTTGAAGATGTTCAATATAGGTTTCTTGAGACTTTCTGGTGGCTTTCTCTTGATCTAACAATGTTCTCAAAGTTGCTCTGTTGGTGATTCGTTTTTTCGATTGTTTAGCTGCACTTTCCGTAGAGCTTACGGAGCTGACCATATTACGGGACTTGGATAATTTATCGGATATTTTTTTAATTGACGGAACTTCATCCATTTGTTGGCTCTGAGAAAGTACAGTCTCTGCTGACCCCCCACTAGCTTGAGAGCTCCCTCTTGATTTAAAAGTAGGAGACATTGGGCTGTGATTCAATTTTGCGCTCTTCTAATAGATCGGAAAAAATGATACGTGTACAAAAATGAATTTAAAGCATGTCTTGGATTTTAATCAATTAAGTTTTCCCAGTTTTAAGATTATGTAAGAATAGCGATGCCAATGAAATAATAATATAACATGAATTCTACACTTGAACCAACGTTTTCTATTTAACACACAAAATAATAAATACACAAAAACCTAAACAATTTGTGCAAAAATGTTTAGTATTTATTTATTTAATTATATTGACAGTTTCCCTCAACTGGGAAGAATTTCAATTTATGAAAACTTGAATTTTTTCCGCAGCAGCTAAATAAATTGGGAAATAATTGACTTCCGAAATTTCATGTAATAATAACGAACCAAGGCATAATTGATTATTCAATACTTAAAAAAACCATTAAAACTAATTTTTAACTTTCAAATATTTAATAATTTTATTGAGACTTAAAGTGTTCAACTGCCAAAAACGTTTTTTTATATCACTTTTTCTCATATTGTCAAAGATAACTAAATTTCCAATGATTTATGCTCTTCGATGTCTAAATAAAGCTTGAAAACATGAATAAGTTGTATTACATAGAAAGTAATGCATTACAAACAGGATGACTTATTATTAGTTCGATACGGTTAATTTTAGTTGAAAAATAATAAGATTCGTTCTGATATTAAAATAATAATAAAATATTATCTAAAAATACTATTCTGTAGAAATTAAATAACCAATGAACTGACATGTTGAATTAAAATTAAAATTCCGGTATACTTCATGTTCTTCTTGAACTTAATTTTATGGATTTAATTTATGTAAACAGCTATCAAGAACTTGACAGTATAATATTCTCGTGGCAAGATGATATTATAATAATAATAATAATTTTAAAAGTTTATTACATTTGAAAATGTTGAAATAAAATTTTTTAAAAAAATATTTCTGATATTTTTTTATTAAATTTTAAATTGTAATTAATACTATTTTGATAAAAATATTTTCATTTCTATCTGTATTTTTTTATAAAACTATTGGTAATTTCAATTTGAATTTTTGATCATGGTTTTTGGGGTACAAAAAAATTAAAATTTATCAAAAGATTAAAAGAATAGAACAATATTAATAAAAAAAAAGATGCAGCTCTCTACATTATTAGAAAATTTGAGAACCAAATGCCAATTAAACTTAATTATTCGGTTATGAACGTCTACTAAAATAAAAACAAAAGACTTTAATCAAAGGTAGACACAACCAGTTTTACCTTAAAAGGCCACCAGAATTCAGAAAATCTCAATAAGCATTTCACTTGACAACGCTTAGCAACTTCTGGAGTCATGGAATAACAAAACAAAGTCGTTGCGTATTAATGCTACGTTAACACTTATCAAAACAGAAATGCATATAATATATGTGTTCTATTTTCTAAAATTTCATTGACATTATTTTTCGAAATTAAAAAGTTGAAACCACGGTGAAATATTCTCATTAAATTGGTTACAATGAAGTATGATTTTTAAACGAAATTTATGACGGACTTCAAGAATCGTTTTTTCTTTCAATTTTTTCTTTTTTTTTCATTAAATATAAATCTAAAGTGAGATATTCCAATTCCTACAGACTCAGTCATAAAAACTTTAAAAAATAAAAAATTTAGAAAAAAATTTTCTTTTCGAACAGGTTTGTAATTAATTTTTTTTAATAAACTGGAATGATTTTATTATTGATTTGATATTTAATTGATTTTTCATAAATAATAGAATTTTACTAATTATTCCAGAAAAATTAACAATTTTTGAAGAAAATCAATAAAATTACATAAGTAAAATTAATATAACGATTTCATTTCAAAAAAGGGAAAATTTATATGAAATGAATAATGCTGAAAAAGAAATTCTCCCAATTATAATTAGAGTTTTGCTAATCGGAATAAGAACAAACTATTATTAATTTTTTATCAAAACCAAAATATCACAGATTTGACAAAGATATATCCTTTGAAATATTGAAAAGAAATAATTAAACTTGGAATATGTATAAAATAGAAAGAAAATAATTTCGAGATAAAGTGCAGACGTCTTCTTTCTAAGTACCAATAAAAGTCATTCGTGGGAAAAGAAAACCATTTAATAAATATCATTTTTTGATTAATTAATTAATAATAATTTTTTATTTCCAAACTTATTTAGATTGGTTGAAAAAAAGAATCCACAGAAAATGATTGAAAGAAAAATTGCATAGAGAAACAAATAAAAATCGATAACGACTGATTGGAGAAATTATCAATGTGAGAGATCAGTGGACAAAATTGCTGAAATAATTTACCAGAGACAAACAGTTTGTCTAAAAAAGAATATTTCCTGGAAATTGGTAAGACTGAGACCAGTTCTTGAAAATAGTTGAACGAGCTGATTCGACCACGGTGAGTGATAATCTATGATTCAGAATAAATTGGTATGTGAAAACGGTTTTGGGATTTTCTAAGTGACATTTTGATGAAATATTTCAGTGCCACTAGAGAGAATTACTAATTTCAAAGAGAATTGGTGTTTTTGTGATCTGAAGGTCACAACAGTGAAAGATGTTCAGGCGAAATTATTAGTCAAATAGCGTCAGATTGAAGTCAACTTCTTTTGGTGAAAATTATATTTGAGATATCACATATTCTAAGAAATATAATTGATTTCTTCGATTTCTTTACAAAATAAAGGTCGGTCGAAATACTCTGATAAAAGAGAACAAAAAAACCTATAATTCAAATGAATTATGAAACTAATCCTAACAAAACAAAACACAGAGATGGTCACACGCACTGTGCCACCGAGAACGGACTGATGACATCACTTTTCAATTGTTTCAAAACACATCGGGCCGATTATCATTAGTCTTAAACTAATATAGAAATAAAAACAATCTTCAATAGATATCAGACCTGGAGTGACCAAAGTGCGGCCCGGGTCTGATTTTTAGTGCCCGACTGGTCTCAAAAAACAATTAGCAGCTATCAAAAATTTCATTCACAAATATTTTACCAAACATTCTCTATTAGAGATGGTAACAAGAGCTACGAACAAATGAGCATCTTCAGTCCAACATTGCTTAAATTTGAAACGAACATCGGATTACAGTTCCGTTATTCATAATATGAAGCAGTGTCATATCTCACATTCACGATCTTACCGACATCTACTTATTCTTTGTTATTCATTCATCTCTTTGATGTTTTTTGGTACAGTACTGCTGTGGCTCTTATTTAAAACCTTTATTCCGTTACCCCACAAATAACTTTGCAAATTTGATCATTCCTAAATAAACTACATGATATCTGTGGATGAGGGGCTCATAACGAGTTATTAATTTCCGTAATATGTCCGTAATAATACTTTGGACACAACTTCGTTAGATCAACAAAATCAATATCCACATGTTTAATAAATAAATATTTATCAAAAAAAGCAATAATGAGTTCTTACACGGGGAAATAAACAAAATCTAAGAGACACTTATATAAAATATCCGTACTTTAAATTCTCAAAAAATCAATAACATAATCAAATGGAGTTAATTTTTAAAACAATTATGATATTTTAATATTAATTTTTTTTCAGAAAAGATTGAAAGACCATACTTTGTAATTGTGATTCAAGGTAGACTTTTTACTATTCTCAGAATGCTTTAGAGGTTCGTAATGCATTTGCAATTGATCATAAGTATCAATTGGATTTCCTAACGAAGGTCTGACTGGAACGTGGGGACGTACAAAGTCCAGAGATTCTGTCTGCTCATCAGTCACGTCCTCCAGAAATTCCTGCATCATCTGAGAAATATTTAAATGATTATATATTATGATTATACATTACTAATAAAAAACATACATCGTGATCTTGAGACGATTCATCATCTCCATGTGAACCATAAATATCTTTTTCCAATTTTTGAAAATCATGCAGGTCAGAATCAGTATAAGAATAATGACTTAGCAACTCATCATTCATAGAATTACGTGAATTATTTCGTGATTCAATCATATCATCTGAAAAACATATTTATCTTCTTAATATTTATCTGTTCAAATTTATAAACTGACCGGTTTCAAATTGAATATTTACTATCCTTAAATCATTTTTTTCAAAAGACATTAAAATTTATCAATCTAATTAATAATAATTAATAAAATTAATTACAAAGAAATTGAAATTACACTATTTGAAAAAATAAACACAATATTTTGATAAAACAAGAGCAAGAGTTGATTATAGGATGATTAATTTAATTAAAAAAAATATTCAAAAAAAACAATGGCTTAACTGTCATTGGTATTTTTAATTTTATGATTTTTAGATACGTTTTTAAAATATATATTCTATGCTTTGATACAGTCATATAATTTAGTTAATTTATTTTGTTATTAAGAAAAGTATTAAAATAAAAAATTTGAAGATACAATTTACTTTAATCTTAATAAATTGATAATTTTAAATTTACTGTATAAGACATATATTAAGGTTTTTTACTCTTATCCTTGAGTATTTTACATTTAGTTATTAATCCAATTTTTACTAATATCTATATCTAAATTCACAATTATTTTCTGTAATTTTATATTTTAATTTTTAACCTGATTCATTGTAGAAAATTTTAAAAATGAAATCATTTTTTCATTTAAAACATCAAAGAAACAAAAATAATTTTCGTTTTCATGTTCGAAGACGTAATCTGAAGTATTCTAATTCTAGTATAGAAAAATAACCACGGTGGTTGATGAACGATGTGGAACCTGTGACTCCAAGCTGGTTATGATTTTTTATAAAATTATTGACATATTATTGATTTTTTCTTATCAAAATGTATGTGATGTTCTTGGTTCATCTGATTGACCAAGTGATTCCTGCAAAATAAACGACACGCTTACCATTGTATAAATTACCAATAAAAATTTAAAATCAACTGAACTTTTCTTTAACTTTTAATGATTACTGTTTTGTATTTAATAAGTTGACTAGTCTCCGTTCTTAGGTTGAAAACTCTTATGATTTCTGATCTCAAAGTCATTTCAACATTATAAAACAGAAAAGAAAGGATAAGCCACCGAGAAACCTATCTCTAATTGCTCATTATAGATGTTCTTCAACACCGTCGAAGTCAGCAGACAAAACATTTTTATCTTTTACGTTCACTGTCTAACCAAGCTAAAGACATTACTTTTGAGAACAAAGTGAACAATTTCATACATACTATCAGACATGAAAGTCTACTTTCCAATATTGGCTCACATGAGTGCAATCAAAAAAATCTTTCAGGCAGCGTCAGCTGCCAACGTGAAGAAGAGGTATCGAAAATTGATTAAAAATTAATTTAAAAGTCCGTTAGTACATAAAAGAAAATTGTGAAAGTTCTTGTCGGGTAGAATTAATGAATTTAGGCCCTTCCAGGCTATCAACGTTGAGGCTTTGATTGTGGTAAAAAATATTATTCAGTTATTAATATTATTTTTAAGACCTAAAAATATTAAACAAAGTCCTAACGGTAAATGTTTTCAATAAGAAGTTAGACAGATGAGAAAATTACCATAAATATTTTAAACAAATATATTTAATTTTTATCACAATTACAGAGTTTTAAAAGATTTTACAACTTAAGACCAAATTTTTATTGATTCCAATAAAATTTGTTATCGTTCTTCATTTAAGGAAAAACTCAAATTATTTAAAAATCCTATTAATTAAAAATAGAAATTTTCTCGCTCTTAGATTCAAAGATTCTTGAAGAAACAATCCGGTCATTACCTTAGTCGGTTCATAGATTTACCAAAAAAAATCTATGATAAGCTGGGATGGAACTTCATTTGATCCTAGTGTTCCTGATATTTATTTAGCGGAAGTAAAATTTAAAAATATATAATTTAAACGAATCAGTGATGATTCACACTGTTTTTAAATCCATAATAATCAAAGAATAATAATTAATTAATAGGATTCATTATTTTGTTTTAGTTACTAAAACAAGCCCCATATTAATGTTTCACAATTACTAATAATTTTCATTTACGAATTTATAACTGGAATGAATAAAAGGAATAATTATGCAACAAAACTAACTTAAAATATTCTAAGCATAAAATGAACTCCACTATGTGATAAATCACCTTGTCGAAATAGAATATAATATTTGTTTGATTTTTGGTATCGATTCCAATATTCGTTTTTATACAAATGTAGACGACTTATTATTGGATGATTTTCGAATATTGTTTAAAAATCAAATCGTGATGTTCTCGAATTACTGATGATTAAGGTTTGATTTTATAATTTTTTATTGCTTTATATACTAATAATTTAATATTAATTTCTAAAGTTAGAAATATTACATTTCTTAATATTAGTCCCTATTTATTTTAATTTATTATTTTTGTATTTGTCATTATTTTCTAAATTTCCTTTTTGTACTTATTTTCTACATGTAGTAAAAGTATGTTATTTTTTATACAAGGGCGGTTCAATAAGTCCGAGAAAAATAAAAAAATTAGCACTAGTGATTTTAAACGTTGTTTATAAACAATTTAGACATTAAAAATGTAAAATCCGAAATTTCAGATAAATACATAAAATTGTTTTAATTATATCACATTTCAAAGTTGTCAATAACAATTATCAATATGAAAATGGAAAATTACAAATTTCGAGTCCTCTTCAAACATTGTTTTTTGAGAGGTAAAACAATCAGCGAAATAAATTTATGACTCATTAAATATTATGGTGACTCCTCGTATTTACACAATAATTTATTTTTAACTGTTTATATATTATTTCTAACAATAATATAACAATATTTCTATTAATTTTTATATTTTATCTAATTACAAAGATAATACTATTTCTAACAATAACAATGATAATAATTTTATTTTTTATATTGTATTTATTTACAGGTATAATAATATTTTTGATAAGAGAATTAGAAAGACTAATTTTTATTATTTTTATTACTAATATTTATTTGGAGTTTTCTTTTATATTATGTAATGACTGGTGATAAATAATACATATGCAACTAAAAATGTTTATTAATTTACATAAATGAAAATAATGAAAATAATTAAATATTGTTCAATGTTTTAGTCCAGTATTTTTGTTTTGACTAATGTTGGAGTCTCCACATTAAAAAATTTATTAAATTAATTTTATTATTATAACAATATTTTATTATTATTATTATTATTATGACTAATATATTTTTTTATTATCTGGTACTAAACAAATTTAATTACATTTTGTTAGGGTCTAAATTGGAACTATTTTTGGTACTTATAAAAATGTAAAATTATGAAAATATTAGTCTTGATAAAGTAGATAAAAACAAGCGATATTCAACCTAAGTCTAAAGATTTGAAAAATAATATGGGTAAAATTGGATGCTGAACGCGTTTTATCCATTTTATTTATATTGGTTTATTTTACCACAAAATTGTTTTAATAATTTTCTTTTAAAAAATAATGTGTTTAATTATATATATTATTTATTTATATATATTTAATATATTTGTAAACTTAAAAGAATTTTTAACTTTTAAAACTTCATTAAAAACTTTAATTAAAGGGTTATTTATATTATACTTATATAAAACATTAAATGTAATGGATTAATTTTAATCACATTCTTACAACTGGTAATAGAGAATTTTATCTTCAAAGAATACACTTTGGTTATTTTTTGGAATGTTATTTTTTCCATTTCTTGAAATCCAAATTAGATAATAACTAAATAAATATTTTTCTGGTGACTATAATAAATTCTTCGTGAACACTTTACTACTTCTTATTTTTCTTTATATATGTATATATATATATATATTCTCAATTCAGTACAGGTTAACCTTGTGTTACAGGTATGCATTTTTTATGACACAGACCCTCTTCCGAATATCAGGAATCAAGATGATTATATTAAAACCATAAATAATAAGAAAAGACTTAAAATAAAGATTGTAAGAGTTTGTGAATTGTGACAAAAAATATTTTTGGACAAACTGTTTTTCATTTACCTCTACAGAGAGGTGAGGAAACAATTAAAATAGGTCAGTAAATATATTTGGAAATTCGTCAAAAAAATAATTTTTAAAAAAAGATTAACTTACACCACACTTCGATTTTGTTTTAATTCAGTTAACTAATGTTAATAATTGATTGTAGAAGATAATAAATCTTACAATATTAACAAAACCAATCTCATATTTTTTGCCCCTAACACTCATAACTGACAAACAAAATTAGAAATAAATACTAATTTACTGCCTAAGGTTTAAATAATTTAATTTTTATACCGATATGATCAAATTTGATCCCCTATCATTCCCCTAAGACTCTGTTATTGGTTTCAATTAACCGGCCAACTCAAAATTCGATAAATAAGCAGAATTGTTGAAAAAAAATCAATATATTAAAACAAATTGGATATAGAGATTATTTATTTATTAAAATTCATATACATAATTAGAGTTGATTACTAAATTTAGATTACACCATAAACTAATTAGCGACTATCAATTTATATAATTTATAAAAATTATTTTCCAATAGTTTGCCAAACAAAAAGACTGGATTATATATCCAAAAATCAACAGTACTTTTTAATTAAAGTAAAAACAACAAAATATATAAATGTAGGAATATTTTTTCATTGCAAATTATCATAATTTCAGTCCATGTGATTCAGTATTATTCTCAGGAGATATACATAATTTTGATGTTTCTGTTTTATCTCTGCTAATCTAAACAGAAAATTTCGTTTGCAAAACAGGAAAAACAATATCATTTCTTCGTAGTTTTAAAAAATAAAATAATATAAAAGTATAATAGAATATTTCTATAAATATTCTTGTTCAAAACCCTTCGTTGGAATTTTTTATGAATTTTAGCATATACAACAGTTTATTAATAATATATAATAGTTTTGGGACCTGTCAAAATTAAAGTATATAATTTTGATAAGAGCTGTATTTTTCTTCACACTTAAGTAATTCCACAAGTTATTGTAAAAATACTAATTATATAAGAACAATATTTTAGAATATATTGGGTGGCTCAAAATAAATGGGACACTTGATTAATTATTTTTTGCTGTATTTTCTGAAATCTATTTTTACAATTTTGTTTTGGTAAATCTTATTAACAATGACCTTAACAAATACTCAATAGTAATATTATTATCAGCCTTTCAAAATACTATTATTTAATGAAATCTATTGGTATTCAAGATTTGGCATAGAACCTTGCAGAAGAAAGTAAGAGTTTATGAGAAATATCAAACCATTTAAGGGGTTATGTTTCAAAGTCCACATTGCAACGGTGGATCACAAGATTCAATAAGCAGGGTAAGTTAATATTCAAATCTCCTATAGGTAGAAAATAAACATCAAGGACAAAAGAAGTAATAAAAAGCGTGAGGAGACTGTTGAAACAGAAAAATGTGAGAACAAAGTAATTGTCCAAAAGCTAGATGTGCATAGAAATACTGTACAACGTTCTTTTGAAAGAAGATTTTTAGTTTAAATCGTATTGCAAACGGTCAATACTTTATTTGTTTAGTTATTAGTGAATTAGTTTTGTGAATTTGGTGCAAATAAGTATTTTTAAGAATGAAAAATTCTATTTTCTGATGAAAAAAAGTTTACTATCAATGGCTTTTACAATTCACAAAGCACAAGAATATGAGCTACAACTAGATCTGAAGCTGATTTACAAAACAGTCATCAAAAACTTAAATTTTCTTCTAATTTAATGATATGAATGAGTGCATGTTACAATGGAACCAAAAAGTTGTATTCCTAGAGGGAAAAGTAAATTGTAATACTTATATTGAGAATTTATTACCAGTAGCACTCAAAGAAGGTAAAAAATAGATGGGGGATAATTGAATGTTTCAACAAGATGGCTGTACTGCTCATACAGCAAAACGTACACAAGATTGTGTAAAACCCATTTTAATTCCTTTATTCCTTCTGATAAATGGCCTCCAAGCTGTCCTGATTTAAGCCCGTTATATTATTCAATTTGGACCGAACTGTGTTGGAATATGGATTTGAAAAAAAATTTAAACAAAAACACACCTAAACAAGAAATTTTGAAAAGATTCAAAAAAATTAGACAAGATGCTGTAAGTGCAGTGTGAACTCATGGACTAAAAGATGTTTTAGATTACGACGAAATGAAGAAAATATTTAGTTGATTAATTTTTTAACTTTAATAAATATTATATTATATTATATTATAATAATTATAATATAATATATTTTAATTATAAAATAGTATTTATAGTATAATACTTAAATATTATAATATATACTCATGTTGTTTATCGGTATATATTTTTATTTGGGTGTTCTTAAATTTATTCATTTATTATTCGACGTTTTTAAAGTGTCCCATTTATTCTCAGCCACCAGATAATATTAATATTTTTATTTATTTATCAAAAATTTATCAAAAATTTTCATTTCATATTTCATAATCTCGTTTTCAATTAAAACCCATACAGGTCAATAAATTTTAAAAAGGTTTCAGGCCAGTGTTGGTATTAGGATAAAACAAAATATTCCCGTTGCTTTGTTTATAAAAGTTCATTTTTAGATGTGAAATTATATTTACGATCATTTGTTTTAAAAAATTCCCATTTAAATAAAACTGGATTATTAATTAAATATAAATATAAATATAAATAAAAAATATAATTAAATGACAAATAATTATACTAAAACAAAAAAATTTATATTTTTCAAATATAAATATATATTGGCTTATTTCATAAATACAGAATTTTATCTGATTTCTGAGATATTTTTTTAATAAATAAGGTTGAGAATTGTCAGTGATTCTTGAATTTGCGCATTTCAGTTCTGGAATTTTCAGCCTTCAAGATAGTATCCAAAAAGATCGCTATCTATTCATTAATAACAACGAAATCTTTGCCACAATCAAAGCAGGTCGGCATATCTCAACACGAGAAATAGTGCAGAACGTGGGTAGTAAATATTACACAATTACGAAGAATTTTAAAAAATCTAAGAATGACCAAAAAGATGGATATGCAGGTCCCTCACGAATCGACCCAAAAGAAAATTTCTGATCGGATCACTGTGGAAAAATTGAATAGATAGAACCTATGTTGTGGTGCATTATAATTGGGATCGAAAAACTGGTTGCTTACAACAACATTAGGCGTCGGTGGTCAGGGTGCGTACATGTAATTCATCGCAAGCAGCTGCAAAATCAGATTTTCATCCCAAGTTGATTATGTTATGCATTTGGTGGGATTGAAAGAAGATTATTTATTATGAGTTGCTTCTAAGTGGCCTACTATCAATACGGAGAGGTATTATGATCAGGATTTTGATTGACGGGAATTAGTGACCAGATATAATGTTGTCTTTCACCAGCTTAACGCTAAATCACACATTGCTTTGACAGCCAAATACAAAATAAAAGACCTCAGTTTGGAAGCATTGCAGCACCTATCGTACTCGCTCATTCGGATTTCCATCTATTCTGATCACTTTAAAGTAACCTGGACAAACAAAAACTTCATTCAATTGAGGATGCCAAGGAGTGTGAAAATTTTTTTACAGAAAAGTCCTAAAGTTTTTATGAACCTGGGAATAGTGTTGGAATCGAAAAAAACGATCAATGTTTTTGTGAATAAAATAAAGATTTATGTATTAGAAATTCGTCTTTTAATATTGATAAAAATAATGCAGAACCTATTGCACAACCAAATATTTTGTCAGTGCTCGTTTTATAAATCGTAAAATTATTAACATTTTGAAGTTAATGAAAGTTCACGTGAATTAATTTTTGGCCTTGAATATAAACATTTGTGAAATTATTATCCATTGCTTGCCCTATGGATAGAGTGTTTTTTATTATTTTGACATTATGAAAGGAATGAAAAATAATAATTTAAAACTTTTTGAGATGCCTAAGACAAATCATAATAGAAATAAGTACGATATACCGAATTTCTTTTTATTTGCGACAATCTATTCAAAGGATATGTAGCTCAATGTTATCATAGGTAGTTGATTTATTATTTTCTTTACTTTCTCTTAAAGAAAAGAAAGATTCTCAAATTTTAAATTTCATGACACTCGTTTTTTACTTGATTAATAAGTTTTCAAAATTATAAAAATTAAGAAAAACGAAAATAAAAATCTCAAACTTTATCAAACATAATTGAAAAAATACATATTAATGACAAATAATATCATAGAACTAATCATAAACTTCAAATAATAACCACTTATAAAAATTACCTTAAATATTTTTTTATTATTTGATTTTTCCCTATATTCGTTCTGATTATATCATAATTAATTAAAGAAAAAAAAAATTTTTCATTAAATATTAAATAAAGTTTGGATAGCTTTTAGTAACGCCGTTATAATAACATTCAAAATGGAACACAGTCCCATATTTTTAATATATCAAGTCAATTATTTCGATTTATGCCGAAAGTAGATTATAATGTATATATAAAATAAAAAAGAAGCAATATTCCTTTCTCTTATAAATCAAGCAGAAATTAAGATAGTGTCAGAATTTTCTTAATTATTTCCTGTATTATTTCCGATTTAGTTTCTATTTACTGTATTAAAAGTTAATTTAACATACTTGGTTAACAAATTTATCATCCTGGACAACTGTTTGATATTTAGCTCTCTGGTAGACATCCTTCGACCGTAATACGTGCAAGACTATGATGTCACATAATACAGATGCCTGAAATAATAATAAAAATATTGACTGCCGTTCATTAATAATAGGAAATTGTAATTATTTCCATAATTAATTATAATACATAATTATAGATTAGATTATTATTATTATTATTATTATTATTATTATTATTATTATTATTATTATTATTATTATTATTATTATTA
>JBBMKC010021625.1:0-18717 GCA_037834085.1 Bipalium vagum | reverse complement strand
ATAATAATAATAATAATAATAATAATAATAATAATAATAATAATAATAATAATAATAATAATAATAATAATTAAATAGTCATTCACATATCAAGGTTATCTTCAGTATGAGCCTCTGTTATTAAATCTAAAAATTATGGTTTATAATAAAATTTTATCTTCTGTTTGAACAATTACCTTTGTTATATTGAGTGAGAATTTTCAGGATTAGTTTTAAAGGAAGCCCAAGCAGCTTGTCTTGGTTAGTACCAAGGATGTTGTTTGTCTAATGAACAGTTTATTTCTTTATTTTTTAAAATAATATATCAGGCCAATAATTTCATGATTAAAATTGACAAACTCTATTATTATAGACTCATAATATAATTATCAGTTTAAAAATCACAAGTTGTAGAATTAAAGTGTATAATACTAAAATATTATTAATATTTTAGAAAACAGTGACTGATACAAAGATTATAGAATCTCATATTATCTATATATAAAATAATAATGTATATATAATAACGACGAAACATGTATTACCTACTTGGCTTCAATATTGAAAATAACTTGAAAAATTAAAGTTAAAAAAAATTAACTTTAAAACTATCTAAAAAACTGAAAGAAAATAATAGATGATCTTATCACATAATAAAGATAATAAAAAATCGTAAAAAAAATAGTATGATCACTAAAAACATGGAAAAGCTTTACTCAAAAAGTTTCAGATAATATTAAGACTTGAGATAATAAATAGCTAGGTACACGTAAAAAAATGGAAGGAAAAAGCCATCTAGGACTTTTTATGGCCAATTGACTGCTACAAGTTTTATTTCTCTGAAATGAGATCAGTTCTTAAGAAGATAAAATTTATAAAACCTTACGTATGTACTCACCAAGCCTCAAAATTAAGAGATTGCTGGAGATACAGCAGCAACCATCGGAATCAGAAAAATAAATATAGTGTTTCCTGGTTGGGTGCTTCGCATTCTATTCATAATCAAATTATTTTATTACTCATGTTATTTTATTAATATTTTATTTATTTATTGAATTATTGAATAATTTATTTTATTGATCTTATTGTTTTATTTATTTTTTGTTTAAAAAATATCTTTAAAAAAATGTCATGAGAATGAAAAAATTACAAATGTTTCTATTTAACTGTTAAGTATTTAATTTCTTGTTTTACTACTGCAATATATTTGTGAGAGATTTCAAATCCTCATTAACGTCATTTAGATGTATTAAAGTTAACTAAAATAAACACTTATAAAATCATTTTAAAACTAATTATATAAAATGATATGATTTTCTTTTATTTATTCATAAGCTAAGCTCAACCATTAATTATTGAATGATAAAATTAACGATAAAATTTAATCAATTTACTAAAAAATTAATTATCGTAAAAAATTTTCTTTTTATTATTAAAAGTGATTATTTTTTGTTTATAGAGAAATCTGAATTTGTTATGCTCAACTCTGTATTATTCACGAGTCTTGTTCATTTGTTTTAGTTAATAAATACTTTTATGGAATAATAAAATAATTATTGACGAAAATTATAAACTTTTTTTATAAATGAAGAAAAAAACCAGAAAAAGAAATATTATTTTATTTTATTAAATCTTAAATGTAGTATAAAGATTATTTTCCCCAAATTTCTTTATTATCACGATTTCCATCAAGTCTTTCAATAACTCTTTCCTCAAATTATTACTTCTCCAGACGAATTAATCATACTTCACTTGCTTTCTTATTCAGCCTGATTTAACCAGTCAACCAAAGTACCAGTTTGGTGATCATAGTAAAGCAAACATTTTATACAGTTGATTATTTCTATTAAAATTGTCTGACTCTTTCAATAAGATAAGTATTATCCTTAAGTCTCTAAGCACTTCAAATTTATATTGTAATCTCTCAATAAGCAAGCTTGGGTAGGGTGAGCAATTTTACCAGGATTTTTGTTGAATCAATATTTTGTTATATAAGTCTCGGAATCTTAGATAAATATTTTTATTCATATTGGTATAACCACCTTTTCACACTATTTTTTAAGATACGGATATTTTTAAGAAATGTATTCTGCTATTATGTTAAGTATACTATGTCAGATTTTAATATGTTAGAAAATGTGATGATCAATATTACCTTTCTGGTATTAATATGAAAAAATTAAGATTAGTATTAATATTGTAAATAAAAGTTTTCAATAAAATGAAAAATATGTGATTTTATTTTTATTTCTAAGAACAGTTTATCAGGTTGTCTCACATGAAATGACGGATTTCAGTTTTAATTAATTGATTTTCATGATAATTCTTTTAATAAATCAAACTAAAACGCCAATCTCTCTTTTCATATATTTCTAAAAGTAAGTGGTACAATTTAAAATTACACCTTAATCTTTGTATTTCCTAGAACATGATTGAATAAAATATTCAAATTTGCATTCTTTATGACTTCAAATTTCATCATAATGTATCAGAAGCAAGTAAGAAACATTAATTTCGCATAAGGTTATGGATTTATAAGCGAAAGATCAACATAAAGATATTTTCAGAAATTTAAAAGTGAACATATCAGTATTGAATATAATGACCGTGGAAGACCGGATTTTGTCGTAAGTAACAGCCAATTGAAAGCTGTAATTAAAATCAATACGAGATTTGTTTATAGAACTTACTGAAGAATTGAGTTTAACCAAGTTAATCATTTCCGACATCTTCAAGAGATTGGTAAAATGAAAAACCGAAATGATATATTTTCTCTCAAATTATAACCTGTGATGAGAAATGAATATTCTATGACAATCGGTGAAGATCAATACAATGATTGGATGAAGATGAAAAACCAAAATGCGTGCCTAAGTAAATCCATCAAACAAAAAGGAAAAAGTATACTATTTGATGGCCTGCAGCTGGATTAATTAATTATAACTTTTTTACTATAACTAAAAGTTACTTGAAAATCAACCAGCACTTTAATAGAAAGGGATCTATTTTGTAAGACGGTAATGTAAGACTACATGTTTTTAGGTTTAATAGCAAAAAAGTTACATACTTTGAGCTGCGAAGTTTTACGTCATCCAATTTATTCGCCGAACCTCTCGCCATTAGATTATCATATGTTAAATCAAATGGATAAAATTCTGACTAAGATGTTTTGTCAACGAATATCCACCAGATCTTCTAATGTTTTGGCATGTATCTCGTTTTAGTTATCTATTTCTGAAAAGTAAATATTCATTATTTAATTAAATCTACAAGTACATAATTAAAAAAATATATTATATAAATAATATACAAAAATAAATAATATTATCAATAAAATATTTCAGCAAAATGAAAAATTATTATATTTTCCCTTTTAAGAGAAATGATCAGATAATTATAATAATTTCAGTGGATCATTATTTATTATACTTAAATTTTGTGGAAAAAGTTATTGTTAAAATTCTTTTGAAAAATATCATGTAATTAAAATCTGAGAACAGCGAATTTTGTTGTTTGACAAATATTATTTTAGGATATTTTGTTGATTGAAACAATTCTGTGAACTATTAAAGAACTATTTCTCATATTTACCTCAAAAAATAAGCCTTAAAAAATTTGGATTAATTTTTCTGTCGGAGAGCTCCTATTACGTTTATTAAATAATTTATCAAAAGATTTAAAAATGGCTAATGAATGTTTGCTTGTTTTTGAATAATAGACGTCTTTTAAGGGTTTAGGATAAATTCGTGGTTTGATCTCATTTTATCTGACATGAATTTTTGAAAGCTCTTCGAAAGCTTTTAAAGCCCATTAAAATATTATTTGATAAATATTGTGGGAAATGTTGTCGAATATTGGTGACAAGCACATGTGTATTATGGCATTAGTAAAAGCCATTTGTTATCTAAACAAATTAAGTACAGGCTTAATCATGAAATGATTAACTTTTTTAGTGTATTTAGAGAATTCATTAATATTTTCAGTTACGTTGTCGAACTATTACGAACTATTTCGAACTATATGATAATTTGAAATTATTATATTAAGACCTGAAATTAGTAAAAAGCTGTCCCTTAACACAGTACATTTTCATCTTTCTTTGGTCATTATTCAGTCGGTATTATATATATAAATATGTTTATTTTATTTGCTGTTTATTTATTTTATTTTTTAAAAAATAATAGAAAATTTTATGCTGAATTAACTTAGCACATCATCTGAAATTTTGTTTAGTAACCTTTAACCAACGTGGATTTATTAAATTTAATGTTTCATTTCGAACTCTCGCTGCTATAATTTCTCTTTTAATATTTCCTATTCACTTCCTCCTTTTTAGTATTTTATTTATATTTTTTAATACTGTAGCCTTTAATTTACTAATTAATTGATATTTTCATTAAAGATGATCCTTGAGTGGAAAAAAAGTTCCTTTGATATTTTCCCTATACAAAAATTATCATCTTTGTCATTAAATTAAACACCATTGTTATATTATCTCAGAAACTGAGGAAAACATAACTCAATTAATATATCATGATATATCAAAGACTCTTTAACAATATTGAGTTAAGAACGTTTTTGTTCTTGCTACTTTAAAGTTATAATTTTAATAAAAGTTTTTCAAAAATGTTTGAGAATTATTATTTTTTATATTTTAAATAAGTGAGCAAATTTTAACATAAATAATTTCTGTCAAAAGTTGAACGTGTTCAATCTCTATTTTTTCTTAATGAGAACCGCAAAAAATATGTCACAAAAATTATTTACAATATTTCTTTTCATTATAATTTTTCAAATAAATAAATTTGCCGCTTTGTAGTATTCGTAATGCTGCACGTCTTTTTTGGTTGAATCGCCCATTACTGTTATTAAAAGATTATAAAATAAATCCAGTTTTTCCAAGGGATTTTGAATACCTTTAATCAAATTACTTTTACTAATCACTCACAATAAACAGTTTTGAAATCGGTTTAATGCACGGAGTTCGCTAATTTAATAATGGTAGGTTTCCTTGTAATGATTTCAAAAGGACCCCTCTGATTTAATTTTAAGGCGAGTAATTAATGGTACAATGACTTCATTATTTCTTTAAAAATATTTTTATTGAAAACCGGGCATATTTATTAGTAATAAATAAATATGGTTAACAATATTGATGTATAAAGGCAACCTGTGACAAATTATTCATACTACAAGGGTAGTTTGAAAAGTTCGCAAAATCAAAAGGAAAAACAAATTTCAACAAAAATCATAATAAAAAATAAAAATAACAGAAAAAGGTGTTACATTGGAATAATTTCGATTCATATGAGTGAGATTGGTAAGTGAAAAAAGCTCGACAATTTTGTTCCACACGAATTAAATGAACATCAGAAATATCGTCGATTTAAGGTTCAGGACCATGATTAAGCCCCATAACATTTTGTAAAGACAATGTTACACCAAAAGAAACTGATGATGATTGTTTGGTGGTCTGCGTCCTCTCTGCGAAATTCATCGCAGTCCTGTTCATCAATTTAATATTTTTAACTGTGAATTCAACCATTAGTTGAATCCATTATTGTTCTCATTTTTTAAACAAAAATAATAATATAAAAATAAATTTCACTTCGAAAAATTCCCGAGTTAATTTTTTGGAATAATCAATTAAGAGTGAACCCTGATAAGCCATCGTTTTTACTTTGAATCCAATTCGTCAATCTTTGGTCCTCTTTTCTTTCTATTTAATTTTATTTTTCTTTTTGTTAAAAACTCAGCAACTCAGGAATTTTACATAACGTTAATGCAGAATTATGTACAATTAGGGAATATAATTTCATTTAAGACTGAGATGGGAATGACAATTTATCAGCTTGCTTAACTCTGATCTCTCAACAATATTTAATGTCAATATTATCGGATCTCATTAGAGATGATTGAAATAATATTTTTGTATCTTTTTACATTAATATATTTATATTCAGACTGGTTAACTTATTTTTCTTAAACTTTTATCAAAAGTGGAACGTTAATTAATCATATTTTAAAAGTTCCTTCATTGTAATATTTGCTCAATTGCAATCCTTAATATTTGTTTTAATGAAGTGATCGAAAAATAAATAAATAAAAATTCTAATTATCATTGAAGGGATGAGTATTACTCAAACTCTGAAATGGTTTTTTTCATTTAGGATTTTTAAAATTTTTTTATTTATTATTCTAATTTAATCTGATATAAAAACAATAGATGAATAGAGTTTCTGTAGACATAACGACGACTACCAAGCTTTTATTTTAAAATGAAAATTAAATCCTGAAATGAAAGATCAAGAATAGTCTTCATCTTTGATTTGTAAAAAATATTTGTCTTAGGATTCAATTCTGTACAACAAGATCTGCGCTGACAAATGAAAGACACAATTATTATTATTATATTTATAACGAGATTTTTAAGAAAAAATAACTCTTTACATTGGAAAATAAATTATTTATTTTTATCGAAATCAGATGGGATTCGTATGAGAATAGAGTAATAATATGATTTTTATGTCATTTGAAAAATGTCTGCAAGTTTTAATAATATTTGATTTTCACCGAAACTAATCAAATTTTTCTTCCATTCCTTGATCCAAAATATCAATTTCATGGTTTTCATTTTATTACAAAAGAATCATAAAAGAAAATTTATTTTCAAAAACTGTTCAACCATATCAAAAAATTTCATTATTTGTTTATATTTGTTAAGGTTATTTTCATTGATTGGCCTAAAATTTTTAGGATACACGAGAAAAAATATTTTTTTTTAATTTCTGATAATAATTTTTTGACCTAACATGATAAACTCTAAATAATTATTATTTATATTTTACAGAATATTAAAATTTATTTTATTTTATAGTTAATTAAAATTAAAATTAATATAAATAATTTATAATAATAATAATTTATAATAACTTACCAATTAATTTATTATTTTAATTATTTTTTTAAATAGATTTTATATAACTATTAATAAATTATTATTATATAAATTATATTATATTTTTTATTTATATATTTATTATATTTTTAAATTTAAATTTATTCCAATAATATATTTGGAAACCTAGAGAATATTATTGATTTTTTAAAAAATTTTTGTTGATTTTAAAATAGATAATTTAATTGATTAAATCGAAATATTTTTGTAATTTTTGTGTTCACATTTACATTATTAGTATTTTTACCTAGTAATGTATTTTTTTTATTAAAAGATATCTGTAAAAATTATTTTTTTTAATATCATTTATTTTAGAGACTCTGACCAATATTTAATAAAACAAAAAATCCTTATATTTTTAAATCTCATAAAATGAAAATTGATCATAAAAAAATTAATTCTCGCCAATTTATATTCTCATCTAGCGAAAAACTAAGGAAATTTCACTGGAAAAATTTATGTAACAAAAATAATAATATTAATTATTCTTGTTATTATCTTCATGTAGATTTAGAACTAATTGTGTCTTTATTAAATCGAGACTGAAGGCAATTGAGTTAATTACATCTTGTACATCATGGAATCAGATTCCTTTGAAGGTTGCCATTTAAAATGTCCAAATAATTATTTTAAAAAAACTATTACACTGAAATTCGAGCGAAAATATTTGTCTGTGAACTAAAAAAGAAAAAAATGGCGATTTTGGAATCTTTGGAATTAATTTGATAAAATCCATATTTCTAACATTATTTCCATTTTGTAGTTTTTCAAACATTAACTCAAGATTTCTCAGAAATGAGAATTCAAACAATTTCTTTTTGAAAATATAAAAAGATTTAAAAAATCAATAAATTTCCAATGGGTAATAGGAAAATCATTTTCTTTTTTTCCTACACATATATATATATGTTAATTGGGAGGGGTATTTTTCTGGAAAATAATGCTTGTAATTTTTGATATTTGATTTGATCTTCATTTAGAAAATTTTCAAATTAAATATTTGTTTAAATGAATATGTTTGAAGAAAATAAATTTTGAAAATGCCCTAAATCATTGTTAAATCTAAAAAATGCCAGCTTTGTGAAAGGGAGAAATTCTCAACTGCGTAGAAGGGGTTTTCTGCGTCGATTTTTGAGTGTTATTTCTCTGTTTGTTTTGATATATTAGAGGGATTATTGGACCAGCTGTTATCAATTTCTTTTAATGGAATTTTTATTTCAATGAGGTTAGACAGTGGAATATGATTTTGAGAGATTATTGATTAACAGACAACTAATTGATTAAAAATACTTTTTGCATGTTTAGAAATAGTTTTTCCCTATTTATTATTTGGAATAACCCCAGCGATAATGCCACACCAGGAAGACAGTAGAACGCATCCATCGTTTCCTACTGAGTCCAGCTTAATTTAATATAATCAATAGTTAGCACTTGATAATATTGTTATCTCAGAACCCGATCATTGCCGCTTGCGGTCAAGACAAACAATCTTGTCAAAACTGATGAAATATGAATGTTTGCGTCAAACTTTAATGAAATGCCCCCTTTGAAATCAAGTTGACTGGGATTATTAATGATCGCAGGAGCTTTTCGCCGAACAGCTGGAAACAGTTATGTCCAATTTATCACATTATGTTAGATATAAATTGTCTTGGGATTAGGACACATTTTTATAATTAGATTTTGCTACTAATAGGAAATCTTTTTCCAAATGAAGATTTCAAATACCTCATAAGCACGACTTTCGAGCTGAATAATTTATGGTAAAATATTTCTTAAAATTATATTCCCTTAAAATTATCAACTTCAAATAAAATCCCCCAGTGCGTTTTTTCCATTCATATTGTCGGAAAATGTTTACAAGGCAATATTCAATTTGGCTAATGAATTGGTTATTTGTTAAAGAAATATAATCAGATAAATGAGTTTGCATAAATGTGTCAGTTGAGGAGAAACGAGGTAGAGATGAGTGCCCATCGGATCATGTTTGTTTTTCATTAGTGTAATATTGGGAAAGCCGCTTTTGGACATTGTTATTTTTTGAGTTACTTTGGAATTTTTATCCGAGAATATTTTTTGGTTTTTTCTGAGAAATCTGGATAGACTCCATCACATTTGTCTATATTTTTCACTAAAATTAATTCCAGCTCGTCAGTAATTTCGATCTCGCCAGCCAAATTTGTCTCCATTTTCTATGATCATTCCATTTAAATCGGACAAGAAATTGGCTACAATTCTGGTCATGACTTGATTGGGATATGGATAAGGATAGTAGTATTCTTAGTCTCCACTTTATTTTATTTTATTAATATTCCTTTATAATAATGATAAAACTTTTTGTTCACCATTATTGAACGTGGTTTTAAAATATAAAACAAAAATTCCACCAGGACTATAATAGACCAGGCCAGATATCATTGAGATAAATTATAAAGTACAGTTTTCAGTAAGATTTTCTTATACCACTTATACCCGTTTTCAATTGGGGCACTAAATTTTTATTTATAAAATATATGAATGCGCCACTCTGAAGAGTTATAAAGTATATTTTTATATCTCCTTTTTTAAGTGTATAATAAATCACACACAAAAATAAATATAAAAATCCAAGTTAATTAGAGATAGCGGCTTTTAACCCTTGAAGCCCTTGAGTAGAAAAGTGGAACAAAAATCAGTCGATGGATTTATTAACACTTAACACTTCTTTAAATTGTAACGAAACATTGTCTTATTTAATTACTTAGAGCTCTCTCGAATTAATTAGCTAAATAAATTCGATAAAATACTTATATATTTTATCCTACAATTCTAATTCAAAGGGCAGTGTTTTTGCGTAACAAACATTAATTTTATTAAAGATGTGGCAACTGAGTAACGGGCTGTTTTGCAGTATATTTATCAGTTATATTGATTTCAGTAACTTAACGAAATTGAGGGCGACTATTCAAGGTTTTCTTTGAGTTATAACCAGGTTTTTATTATTTGTTAAACTTCTTGACCAGTTTTTGCCATAGAATGAAATATATTTCATATAGTCGACTACAGTCATAATAGTCGTCTTTTTATTATAAGAAGTGCGAAAACCTTAAAAGAGCTAGAGGTCTTCATTAAATTGAATAATGTATTTTTTTAAAAGTGAAATAAGTGCGTCGCAAAAAGGCTTATATATTTAATAAATAGTAATCTTCATATCTCCATACAAGTTCAAGTCGGCTCCGAACATCCTTGGCGAGACGATGTAGAAAAAAATTCTTAAACATATCTTTTTTTTAAGATATTAATTCCTTCTACGCAATTGTTTGACATTAGTGGTTTACCAATTATTCTTTTATATCAGTATTTTTAAAACATTTCGAAAGTCCTCAATAGGACGACATTCGGAAAGTCTGAAGAGTTCCCATGTGTCTCTACAAAATTAATTTTTGTCTATTAAAAAAGAAATAATAGATTTGGCATAATTGACGCTTTCATGTTTAAACAAGTGACTTTTGAAGTACCCAATTCTCAATGGTATCTTCATTTTATGTCTTTTCTTGGTTGAAGTAATTCTCTTGTCGTTGGTTAACATAACTTGAAGAGCACTGACATTCTTTTTGATCATTACTTGAGTTATTCTAATATTTCCATGAACTCTTTCATGTCCAGTTTCATTTTAAACATTTTGAATTATTCTATATACATGTAATTGATGATTTGATGTATCTTATTCTGCACTGTGTTACTTTTACATTCAGATCGATACTCAAGATCATAGTTGTACACGTCGTCTCGTTCAATCTCTTGCTTTACATCAACTTTTAAAAATAACTACGGGAATAAAATAAATATCTTAATCTGTTACACAGATTTAAACAAAAAATATTGATTTTAAAAAAATATTTATCTTTTGTTAGTAATCCATAATTTAGGATTTTCACTTTTTTTCATCACCCGTTATCCATGTTCAGGCTTAATCAAAACTTAATCTTATAAAAGTCTGTCAATGTCTCAAATTATCACAATTTCAATGATATTCGCTCTATTTTATTGATTTTTATTGATGTATTTCTATATTAGTTTAAAAAGGAAATTAAATGAAATATTGGTTAAAATTATTTGTTACTTCAAAAAAATAAAATAATTTTTTAAAAAATTCTATACGCAATCAAAATGAAATCCGAACATCAATAGCTGATTTTATGTATTGAATATGGAAATTGTAGAGTTCAGCAGACATATCACAGAGGCATATCGGAAGAAGTTAATTTTGCTTTTGTTTTTTAATTCCATTGAAGATGGCCGTTTTGGAAAATGTGTTATAAAAAATTTAATTAAAAACTAAATAATATTGAATAGTTTCAAAAAGATTTTAAATATTTTGTTTTAATTCCTATTTTCTAAATTCTGCTAACATTGCCTCCATATGCTTGTTACTGATTTCCCGTTGCTATTAGTTCGATAGTTTTGCTAAGAATCTGAAAATTCACTCATCCTTCCATTTTCTGAAATTGATTATCAATAATTCTGATTATTTTTTCAACAGCCAGCTTTAAATCAATGATGTTAAATCTCTAAATTTGGTCTAAATAATTTTAATTTTCTTTCATTACATATTATAGTTTTTTATTGAATAATACATTATTAAAATAGCTTTATTTATATATTTATTTTATACTTTATCGTTATTAACTACAGTATTAAAAAAAAGTCAATAGTTTTTATAATAAAAATGTTCTTATCTTAGAATATCTAATTTAAAGTATCTTAGGTTGTGAAGAAAAAAGTTTTTGGTTAAATATTAATTTAATAATTTTATTAATTGTTCAAGTAAAATAACTTTACAAAATTCTATGAATAGCAGTGCCAGAAAAATAGTGAGACTTAATTAATATTAATACCATTGTTTTAATATAATTAATAGTTAAATACAGCATTTGTTTAAATTATCTAATTTATATTATACAAAAGTTAATTCAATAAAATTTTTAAAACAATATCATCTAATATTTAATGTTACCTAAATAATTTTCGATATTATTTAAATTTTTATATATATTTTTTTATTTTTTTGATACAATTTTCGAACTTTTATTTTTCAGTTCTTCATCAGTCAATGCTTTTGATAATTTACATTTTCAATCGCTAAATAACGGCATCTAAAAATTAAAAATTATTCTTCTTAATTATTATTGGATAATAATAATTTTTTTAAAAAATTTTTTTCCTAAAAAATAAATTTTGAAAATTATTTTAAAAAAACTTATTTTATATTTATATTTATTATTTATATAATTTGTACCTCTATTTGATCTTAATTTTCTTTTGATAACTCTCCAAAGTGCCTCAATACTTCTGGTATGGATTTCAGAATTGAAATGGTTTACAAAATTTTTCAAATGATTTACCTAAAATTGAAATATTTAATTGAACAATTTTAAATATTTACTTGAAAGTTCTGGAAGTCCATATCAGACAGAAGATTATACAAATTTTCATATACCTTTCTTATAATATATTAGGTTAGTCCTCTGATCTTTTATATTTAATGTTTACTAAATCTTTAGTACACCAATGTTTTAGTTTTGTTCCAGCTAATACAATGAGGTTGCCAATATTCTAAATTTCAGGAATCATTATCTTATTCCAGTTTTCCGAAATTCATGCACCCCATACTAATAAGAGAAATAATACATTTTAAACTCCTTTTCTGGATCTTTTAAATGTTTTATTTGAAAAAAAACTGCATTTTTATTGCACTTTTTTATTAGACCGAAAAGATGAGGTTTAGGAATGATAAAATATTTTATTCCCACAAGAGAATCAATGTAACTTATTGGAATTAATTCATATGTAAAAAAATAACTGACAAAACTACCGAATCATTTAACTGAGTCAATTGTAATGAAGATCTTGCTCAGCTCTATTAGATTCATTTTTGTTAAATTACTTTTTAATTTAGTATAGTTATGATCTATTTGGAATTAAAATAAGTTGTGAAATTATTGAAAATTACATGGATAAGTTGCTTTGAGCTCGTAGTTCTGCATAATATAATTTAGATTGATTTGAATAATTTAAACAATCCCCGTTTATAGGGCTTTTTAACAAAATCAACCTCGTATTTATTTAGAAAGAAATTCCAAAGCTGTAGAGACTACGAAAAATATTTCATTTCTAGTACAGTGAAGTACTCAGCAAGAGCAAATATCAAAGATGGTTTTACCATTTCAGAAAATCAGTCGTTTCAATCAAAAATAGTTCCTGAACTCTTCTGAATACATTGAAGACTGTTTAATCAGATTCTTTGAGTAAATCATTTACTAGACAGTGAAAGCAAATTATAGTGGATATATTATTCATTAAGTGTTCAGAAATTGACATTAATTCCTTGATACAGTAATAAATGAAGGTTAGAAGATACTTTAAATAACCCAAAATAATATTTTCTGTACATTAACGACCATGACACTTAATTTTTTATAAGTTAGAAATTTTGTTTACCTGGTGAATTAAAATGTACTGGTTAATGGGCGAATAAATCCAGAAAATAAAAAATTGGTATTTTAAGAATGCACGGGGAAAAAAGAAAAAAGAATCAAAGCTTGATTATCTGAATCTTTACTCAGAAAACAGAGAAGTGAATATGGAAATAAAAAATAAAACGTGAAATATATTTTCATTGCTAAACGCAATGTGTCCTTATGGTAAATGGTCGGAATTGAAGAACACTTAAAATTAAAATCATTTGGTTATTTTTATTAGAAAAATTAATAGTTGGAATTAGAATAGAAAATTAAAACAATAAATCATTTTAACGAAAAGGATTTTATAAGTAATATTTCAATAAATAAAACAAATTTCTTTTTTTATACTTAAAATATATTTTTTTTTAATTTGTAGTAAAACTTGTTTTCATTGAATTATTTGTTAATATATAAAAAATGTAATCCAAAAGAAAAGTTCTAACCCATCTCTAACACTCTTTAGATCAATATTAAAAATCCTTTAATAATAATAATAATAATAATAATAATAATAATAATAATAACTGATATGATTGATTATATAATATTATTGATTATAAATATAGAAATGTTCGCTGCGACAATAGTTGCTTTAGTCAGTTAAATATAATTTATAATCATTGTTTTAATCTTCTACCGCGAAAGTCAGTCAGAAATTGTGATTAATAAGTTTTATTTATTTTTCAAAAATATATTTAATGAAAATAAAATAATTAAAATATATATTTAACTATTTAATTTGCTTCACTAAATTGACTTAAATTAATTTTATTTATCTAAATATCTCATTCAATTTATTTCTCTCTCCATTTCTCAAAAACCAATTATTATTGTTGTTTATGATTTATATAACTCACAATGGTTTTCCTTTGAAAAAGAAAAGTAAAATTTTATGAAATTGTATTAATTGTATTAATTAAGAACTTCTTAAATACCTATATATTCAATAACAAGTAAAAGCGAATAGAAATCAAATTAGAAAATAAAAATTAAGAGAACTGATATTTTTTGTTTTAAATATATTTGGATATTCCTTCGAAAGAATTTCCTGGATTGTTCAGACTTCTTTGTAATTGATTTTAGACTTCAAACGCCATTCGATAAATTATTTACTTGATTTCAGAGTTGAATTTCTGATTTTAAAAACCAAGGAATCTTAATTAAATATCGATTATTTTCATTTTAAAAAATCGCTTCGTGCTTCTGCCAATATGAAAAATAATAATTAAGCGCATCTCAACTAAAAACCTTTAACAATATTTTTTATATTAAGGATAATGCAAATCCATATTGGATTCCATTTAATAAAACTTTTATTTTTGTTTTAATTAATTCCCAGAAATTCAATTTGTTAAATTTTATATTCTCTCGACACTGAAAGAAAAATGACAAAAAAATTTATATGGGTTTAAAAAATCTGATTTTTGAGTTAAACTTGTTAAAAAAATATATTTTTAATTTAATAAATAATTGTTAAAGTTTTTATTATTATTTTCAATTTGGCTAGATATTGAAAATGTTTATATAAATAAACTAAGTATATTTATTGAAAAAAATCAATTATCAATATTTCAAGGGCATTTAATTTGGTGAATTTAATCAAACAAATAAAAAGTATATTTGATCTTTCTTTGATCATTTCTGTGAACTGATAGCCAACATTCATTAAATATATTAGTTTCAAATAATCCGTGCTATAATTATTGTAATTATTCATTTATTTATTTATTTATTCATTATTATTATTTGTTTTGTTTTTATTCAATAGTATAATTAGAAAGATATTTTGAAAATGTTACTGAGGTTTCTAACATTGAATTATTTGGAAAATTATCGTGAAATAATACGTGATTTAATACGTGAAATAATAATTAGAAAATAAATGTTCTCTGTTTTCATTTCAAGATTTTGAAAATGTTAAATTTTTTTCTTAATTAAATTGGTTTCTATTATTATCTGTTTCCATTATAATTAATTTTGTAAATGCATTTGTTTTAATAAAGAAATATTTGAAAAATATTTCTCATTTATGATTGGTTGAGAGGTAATATTTTTCAAAATGATTTACAATTTCAGGGTATTATTTTTACTGAGCAGAATTCCTTGACTCTACGTGTAAATTGTTGGGATCGAACAGGTGCAAGTTCGTGTAATTTGATATTTCAGCTATTATTTCTTGTTCACGTATATCAATAAATTAATTATTAGATGTTCTGTTTGAAAATATGTAAACACTGGTATAAACACTTCAAACTGAATCAAAAAAAATAGAAACAGGTCGAATGAAGCAGAAACAATGAAATCCTTATTTAAAAATCACTCTTTACATTTTTCCCATGGTTCGCTAACAATCGCTGTTTAAAATTAGTATTATGTTGTTCAATAGAGAAATTTCATAATTTGTTTTTAAGCTAATTTTAATTGTCAAGGAAGTCATTAAATTGAATCTTTTACAGCTTATTTTAAACGTTAAAAGTAATATTTCTTTAGAGATATTTTGTTATTTATATTACAATTTTCTAATTATTAGAAATTACGATGAACTGCAATTTTAGATCTGTTTTTCTGTATGAATTTAAACTTGGTCGAATGTCTGTACAAGTGAGCAAGAACAGATACTTGTGAAGTTCACACAGTTTAAAGATGGTTTAAAAAGTCCAAAGAAGAAGTCGCAAATCTATGAAATAAAGAAAGTGGTAGACCAACAAATATCGTCAAAAAATTGAATAAGGCGTAGACAATCCACGTTCAACAGTTCAAGAGATTGCAAAAAATCTCGATTTTATGTTGAAACAGTTTCAAATCATATGTGATCAACTGAAAAGATTTAAAACTAATTATTTATTAATTTTAATGAATTCCTCACAAACTGAACGATAATCAAGAATATGTCATTTACAAGTTTTATGCAGTCGAAATGACCTAATTCTTCATCGAATAATGATGTGCAATAAAAAATAGATACTATGTGATACCTGTTTCTGATCAATGGACTTGATTTCACGAAAAAACATTTTCATTCTTAATTAGATACCAGAGATAATCAGACTGAAAAGCCTTTCTAGAGAGTTCTTTAAGAAGGTATTTCTGAAAAAGTCTTACTAGTCTATTTGGAACAGCGACCAACTCAGTAGGAATATATCAATTGGAATAAAAGGTCTTTTATGAGCAACAGCTTTTAATTAAATATTTTACAAAAAGTACTTTTTGAATAATATTTTAATCGTTGTATGTTTGAATCGTTGTCCAGATGATTTTTTTAATCACAGTTCTTAATTTATTTTTTCACATTTCTTTAAGATACGAATAAATTCACGTACGTCCCTGTTAAAATATATAAAAATTTAATATATATGTGTTACATGAAGATGGTATGTGAAATTTAGAAATTCTTTTATTCCGAATTAAAATTAATTTTACAATATTATTGAAATATATTTAGTGCAATTATCAATTTTTAGTAAATTTATAAACAAAGAAGAATATTCACACAATGTTTATCTTAAATCTTGGACTTTAGCGTTCATGAAAAACTTTATAAATATATTTCGACTACGAAAAAGTGAACCTTTTATAAGTGAATTTTGTTTGTTTTAATTTATTAATTTTGAATTGAATACAACTTTTTTTCTAACTGTTCATGTTCCATTTTTTAAAAAAATAAAAGGGAAAATAATTAATCTAGTCGTGTATAAATTGTTTATAATTACAAAAAAGATAACCAAAAAGTTCGTGCGTCTTTATAATAAAATATTAAAAAAATAAAAAAGCTTAATTAAAAAAACAGTAACGCAATTTTATTCATCGAAATACCTATCATCACACTCAATAATCTTTTTCTGACATAGGCCAATGTTTCTATGCCTTTTCGAAAGTTTCGAACTACTTATGCCTGATTAAGATGTCAAGAGTCTGGAAAGGTGCTAATCACTTGACGAAATGTCAAGAGAATGTGGAAGGTGTGGCAACAATTTCTAGCCAAGTTCAGAAATTTTTTACGATTTAAATTTTGTCTGATATTGTCTCAAAAATTTTAGAATAAAATTTTCTCTCTATTGATCAAATATGGTTGTTTCTTGACATGTGGTTCCCATACTCACTGTAGCCATTTGCAATATAACTCAGAGGCTATGGTTTGAATAGTTTCCAAAAACTCGTAATGGATAATTCCGATTGTTGTCTACCAAACATAAACAAATACTTTTTAGAGCCATCAAAAGCTTTGGAATAGATGATAACCAATGAAAGAAACGCTTAGCAGTAGAGTATAATATCCACTTCAAGTCTCAAGTTAACAAAATATCAAGAAAAGAATATTTTTCATTTTATAATAAGTTTACAGGACAAATCCTAAGACGGCTTGATTTGTTATCTTTTGACAAATCATGTGGGATTCACTTGCTTAATTTTTACGCTTTTCTCATATTGTTTCATCACTGACATTGGACATTGTCGCACGATCTGAGCATGTTACGTTTGAATTTGATTCAGTAATTTCTTTAATAACATAGTGAACAATCATTGGTCTCTCAGTTTTTAAATTGTGAATTTACAGCATAATCACCGAATTTGATACATATTTAATCGGACCCCTTCGATAGTTTTGGTGCTCATTTTAAATTCATCTAATAAACAGGCTCAGATTAAGAATTTATTGGTGTCCATTTGAAATATGATATCAAAAAATATATCTAAAAATTTATTATTTGAAATAAAAATAGAATAATGCCATAAATCGTATAAACACCGTCTAAGATAACAACCTCAACAATATTTATAAAAATTTGTGGATGAAAATATCCACGAACGTTTTGGTTAACTGATATTAATGATCATCTTCATAAGATCACTGAGGTCGATATAAAGTTAAATTTAATATTGAATTTAGTTAAACATTCGTTGAATGAGTGTCAGTCTCTTTGATACCATTAATATATAAACTCTATAATGTGCATTTAATAATAGAAAAAGTAAATTTTTCATAGTTTAAATATTTTATCCATAGAAATATTTCTTAACATTTTTAAATAATTTTTTTTCTTTAGAATAATAACGTGAGGATGTAATAGGTATGATACATAAAATTTTCATCTTAAAATCTACGTGATTTATCTTCAATGTGAATTATCAATGATTTGCAGTCCTTAAATTATGACTTGATCTCTAATTAATTGTAATACTTATTATTTTAACTTCCATTAAATGTTATTATTATTATTATTATTATTATTATTATTATTATTATTATTATTATTATTATTATTATTATTATTATTA
>JBBMKC010021517.1:0-18718 GCA_037834085.1 Bipalium vagum | reverse complement strand
ATAATAATAATAATAATAATAATAATAATAATAATAATAATAATAATAATAAATAATAATAATAATAATAAATAATATTAATAATAATATTAATATTAATAATATAAAATAAGTAATATAATAACTAATTATTATTATACAGGGTGTGTATAAAGTACGTATTCGATTTTAAAATGTAACATCGTAAAATATATTCAAAATAAGACTGCAAATTTTCCACACAGGAACATTTATTTATCAAAATTAAATATTTTCCTACATAATTATCATTAGCTTTAATACACTTGTGAAAGTGGTTGTAAAAGTCATTCATAAAATTTTAACTTATTCCTGGTGAACTTTTAGTTACATTCATTTTAATAATATCTTTCAAATCTTGGATATTTTTTGGTTTTCTTTCATATACCTTTGAATTCAGATGTCCACAACGAAAGAAATCAAGTGGTGTTAGGCCTGGTGATCTAACAGTTCAATGGAACGATCCAGCACAGACAATCCATCTTCCAGAAAAATTGCTGTTTAGACGATAATATTATAACATCTTGTTGAAAAACTATTTTAGATTTAATTCTGCCACAAATTCTACCAGGTCTAAGCTTGTCTAAATAGTTTTCTCCATTCATATTCTCGTGAAAGAAAAATGTGTCATAAGCGCAGAATATTGATAGATCCAATCAAACATTAATTTTTGGAGTGAATTTGGACTGTGGTATAATATCTTTAGGAGGTTTAGTGCCGTAAATTCTTCAGCTGTGCCTGTTAGTATAGCCGTTTAAAGAAAAAATTACTTCATCAGTGAAAATCAGGTTTACTATCGATTTCAGTAGTAGGATTTCGTGCATTGCAATTCTTTCAGTATGATCTTCATCGTGTAACTAATTTTGATTTGGATCTTGTATGGATAAAGATAAAGGTTTTTCGTACTACCTTATTTACAGCCATTAAACCATATATAAATTCCTTAGCAACAGTGCTTAGCGAGGTGTGAAGTGTTTCTTCATAAACCTGATTTATTTCTCCTAATTTTTTATCTTCAATTGATGATCTCACAGAGTTGCAAAGATCACAAACACTCATAGTCTCCTTCAATTTTGCAAATATCTGTCCTCGCCGTAAATATCTTTTTCCGTTTCAAATGATCTAAATGCCACCGGACTAATGTGACTGATTCCATCTTAGATATTAGTAAAAGAATTTGCACTTCTTCTATACAGAACTTTTTTTTGATTTAAAAAGACCTAAAAGTACTATTTTGTTTTGATAAGTGTTAAGTACAAAATTTTGTGAAAATAAATATTCATAAATAACAATGTATGACGATGACACTTTTCAAGAGTAAGTGAAAGAAAAAGGACATCAATTCAGTTGAGAAAACCCAATCAACATTCAAACAAAAATACCAAGGAAAAAGAGCTTTAGGGATATAAGAACTTAATGTTCTCAAGATTTGTTCAGTGCGTAAATAAATAGAAGTAATGAAATAATTTCCTAAAATCGTATATTTCTTCGTATTTGTTTTAATGCATCTATTGAATTTGTGAATTTAAATGGATTTTTACCATTTTAATTATTTTTAATACGAAAATAAGCCGAATCCATCAATTCTCGTTTAACAGATGAATTTGACTATAAAATAATTTAATTATTTTTACGTTTGGCCAGTGATGATGATTTATGTACAAGTGGATGTCCACTTTTTAATGGTACATTTCACAGAATGGACAATTATTATTATGTAACATTGTTTCAGAAAAATAAAGCAATTAAAATCCGATTGAAAGAATTTTTAAACAATTTCTCTGAAAAAAATAAAATTAAGAGAAGTTCGGTCTTGAAAAACTGAGACTGGTTGAAAATAAGGATCAAGGTAAAGATCAAATAAAAAGTTTTGATATGAAAATCACAGTAAAAAGAGCTTGATAGTCTGGTTCATTTATTAGTCTAAATAAAAATATTATTATTTATTTATTTAAAATATTTATTGAAGCATAAACATAAATGGGGATTGTGGTGAATATGAACTTTGACACAAGTTTGAGATGAATATGGAATATTCAATTCCAAATAATAATTTTATATTATGTTAGAGAGATTCATAATGAGCTACAACGATTTCTCTACAACAAATGGTCCGGAAAAGGTTGGTACAGTCTTAACTGATCGAATTCAGAAATATCAAACAAGAGCATATTTTTCACAAATATTGTTAAAGGATACTTCCCTATCTAGATCAAAGAGATCCTAAGATCAATAGAGCTCGGTTCCATTTTGTGAAACTTAAACCTTACTTCTCAGTAGACAATAAAATAGAGTTTCAGTTTTTTACCATGACTCAGAAATACAAGATCATAAAAATATTGAGTATATTTACGATCGTCGCCAATTCGTGCATTAAAACATTTTATGAATTATTACTTTGCATGAATAAACGAAATAATAATCGCTTCTTCGCAGATGTTATGTGTACCGTTAAATAATGCGGTTTTTTAATCTATTTTTTGTGATATAAGATAAAATAACTCTTATTGATTATGATCCCCGAAAACTTTTCTTTTTTCTAAAAATATTTCTTCCAGGAACAAATTTTGTCATGATTAAATCTGAAAATAGTTGAAAATATGAAAATTTTGATAATATGCATTGTTCTCTGGGATAATCATTTAAATATTACTAAAATCATTATTTGACGGATCCATGTCCGGTGAGTACGGTGGATGAGGTAATACTTTCCAATTCAGCTCTTTTAATTTGTCTTTCAAAATTTTGGCAACATGAGGCTAGCATTGTTGTGTACAATATCACTTTCCAATGCCTGAAAGTCGTTTTTCTTTGAGTTCCTGATTTAAATACAGTACTCGATTTTCACAACGAATGTCGATAACAGTTCTCCCGGTAACATTTTTTGTCAATGAAAATTGTTTTTCGGTTGAACATAAAGGCTAGCCTGGATTAATCCATGATCTATTAAGCTTGTCCTTTTTAAAATAAATTTATTTTTCACCCGTATTGACAATAAGATGAAGGAAAGACTTTCTACTATTCTCAATCAAAATTTCCCAAGTGGTTTTTCTGAGTTGCTTTTTTCTTTCGACTAATTCATAAGGAACCTATTTTCCTACGTTAATTTTTTCTATATCATGTTCGCGGTTTGAAATCGCTCGCTTCGTTACACTCAGTGATGTAACCAATTGTTCTTGAGTTTTAGGATCATCTCCGCTTAATAACACTTGCAGTTCAGCGTCTTCAAGTTTCTTTGCTGGTCTTCCATGTTTTTAATGATTCACATGAAAATCACTAAAAAAAATCCTTGAAACCATTTTCGATAGGTTTTTTTTGCATTGAACATGATTGTCATAAGCCTATATACTCGTTTTATGGGCTTAAAATCCATTATTTCCGTAAATGGCTTTTATCCAGTCGGAAATATCTTGATCCGAAATGTAAAATCAAAAATTATGAATAACCGTTTTTCAGAATTTCAATATAAAGATAAAAAGGGCTTAAGCTGCACTACAGATAAAAAAACAACGTTATTTTGAAATATTCCGTTGTTAAAAAATAAAAACCATAATTAAAAAACGGTGGAACCATACTTGTACACGTACTCGTGTAACACTTTTATCCAGAAACATTTTGAAGCCATTACCTCACTAATACTTTAATTCACGTCTGATATAATGAGGGTGTTTCATTAATATGTGGGATATACGAAAATTGGTGACTTACTGTCTTTCATAAATATATTAACACCATCCTCTTGTTGTTTACTTTAAGAAGGTATTAAATGAATAATAAGTATTTTCAAAAAACCTCGATGATTTATCTCTGAAAATGGAATTCCTGTGCACATTTTTAAAACATTTTCCACATATGTGTACATATGCCGTTTAAATCCTCACTAAAATAACCTGGAATAGGTATACTTCGAATCGGTAAATACGTAGGCATATTAAAATTCGTGAGGACAGACGTGTGAAAAGATTTATTAGCAATCTCTCACAAAATTCTATTCCCACATATTTCGCTGTAATATGCCTTGCTTTTTGTACTATTTTTTTGAAACACTTATTTCGTAAGTATAAATCTTGCAATAATCACAAGTTGATAATCAATATGATTTCAATCTTTTTACGACCTTCACCTTTCCACTAAACTATCGCTACAATTACACAAGAAATTCCCTGGTCTCCTAGAAATTGATTCAGGTTTCAATTTATCCTCATGCTTTAAAAGTTTTAATTCGATACTGAATGGCCATGGTTGTATTTCCTTGCACTTAGACCTAGCGAATATGGAGCGTTTTGAATAACCTCCGTTTTAATGATCAATTGAATCTTTGTTTCTTCTCAAATAAATGTTGCATTTACCTACAGGGTTTTATGTGTTGCCAAAGTTATTTCATAAGAGCATTATTAATATTTTTATGTGGGTTTATTGACAGATATATAACGGGGCTTTTTGAAAACCACAGAAAAGCATAAATAAATATAAATTTTATTTGAGAATAATAAAAGTTGTTTGATAAAACAAAGAACAAATCAAATTAAAACGTCAATAAAATATTCACATTGTTGAAAAAAAGTGATTTCATTAAAATGTTTTCCGAAGAAATCATTGCAAATTATATCATTATATTAATAAAAATGTGGAAAATATTCTTCATAGACATCGATCTTGTTTTATTTATTTTTATTTTTCGACAATATTTTCTTAAGAAATTATTATTTTTGTTTTAAACTGTTTTCAAGATAAATCAAAACAGAGCGGAATTCAGTGAGATTCATTTTGGTCATTAATACCCTTCATTTATTGGGTCAAATAATTATCTATATATATTATATATATATAAATATTATCTATTATTAAATAATTACATTTATGAATAACGCTTGAAATGGGATAACATTAATATTTTTTCTAATAATTATAACCAAAAACCGTTTCTATTTTTAATTAAAAAAATCGAAAGAAGGTAAAAAAAAACCAATTGATATTCCATGGTCAATAATTGAGAATTATTTCCTAACAGTAAAACAACAATGTTTTCAGAGTGAGAAAAATCTGGTGATTGTATTTTTTTAATAAATAAAATTATATTTTGAGTGTTGTCCTTTTTTCGTCATATTTTCACAATGGCATAACAAAATTAACATTTACTTCAACAATTACTTATTAAACAAAGACGCTCTGAACATTAAAACAATTAATGAAAAACTGAATTAAGATTTCATAATAATTTTATTATTATATAAACAAAATGAACTTTAAAATATTAAAAAAAAATCAGAAATTTTTAGGAAATTTAATTATTTTTTCTAATTTAAATCTAATAAATGAAATTTTAATCCAAGTTATGTACAAACGGATTGACTTGGAGAAGCTTATTTCATGCCTTGAAATAATTTGCAAATATTTTACAACTTTTGAGGAAAGAAAAGACAATTTTCGTTTCAAATAAACTCACATATGTCATTACCGACGTTCTCTAAGCACGCTGATAAAAAATCAAAAGATTAAAAGGTTATTTTTCACAGTTAATAAATTAATATTAATTAATTATTTTTAATTAACTATTATTAATATTAGTTATTATTTATATTCTGTTAATTAATATTCTATTAATAATATTTTATGGTAGTAAATTCTCTAAATATGAAATTTTGATAAATTCCAAAAATCATGTTTTTCTTCTGTGCGATAACCACCAGGCTCATAAGCTTACACGTGCACCATCCAATATTGAACTGTTTCTTTCTACCGAAGAATTTTACTTCAAAAACTCAACATTGAGACTGCGGTTTTATTGGGAACTTCAAACCAAAATATTATGATTTACAAATGCGAGAAATCGTGTCTCAGATTTCCGAGGATATTACACTTTTCAGCTGTATAAAAGAATTGCAATTAAAGGTGCAATTATATACTCACATTATTCATGGTCAGACGTATCGTCTTCAACAGTTTTTAATTGTTGAAAAAAGGCATGACACATTATGAATGAAATTCCTGGTTTGGACCATATCATTGAAGGAATACGAATTGCTGACCGAGTAAAAGAAAAGGAGATGTTTGATGATTGAATGGATGAAAATGAATTTGATTGACCCGATGAAACAAATTTTAATTCTATTTACTCAAATGAGTTTTCCGTTGAAAAAACAACCAAAAGAGAGTCAACAAACTGATGAAGTCAGTCTGATTGAAGCAAAACAGATCTATGAGACTCTTTAAAAAAATTTCTCATCAAATGCATTAGATTAATCGGTTATAAATTCAACCAAATCAATTGAGTTATTTATCAACAACATAACACCAGTTCTAATACAAAAGAAAATAACGGGTTATAATACAGTACCTGTCAGTTGATTTTAAGTAAAACTCGTTTTGTCTCTTTTCCTTATATGTAACATTTTGGTAAGGTGGCATTTCTGACCATTTTCTAAAGTTTTCCATATGTATTCAACATATCTGTTGAAAAACGTTTTTGTGGATATTTGCGATTGTTTTGTTTTATTAGTGATTCTTTTCTTTAAATTTGTTATTCATCTACATAAGGTCCTCCTTGAAATTTCTTCCTCGTATTTATTTACCAGGTCCTACGCTAATTCTTTAATATCATCAGAATTATTGAAATATTTTATTTGTATAGTTTAAAATTAATTTTAATATTCATTAAGTATTGGGATCTAATATAAAGGTTACGGTCTTCATTGAGTTAGTCACAAAAATATGATAAAAATAGATTTGAATAAATATAACTAGATCCAAGAAACCAAGTGTTCAATTTATTTTTAATCAAAAAACATTCCATTTGAAATATTATTTTTAAGTATATTTTTGTTATGATGTTCCTAAAAATGAAATGGCTACCCGAAAAATCAAAGAAAATCGTTAATAAATCCGATAAATAAAAATAAAAATCATTGATATAATAATATTATTAATAATATTAATAATAATAATGATAATAATAATAATAATATTATTAATAATATTAATAATAATAATGATAATAATAATAATAATATTATTATTATTATTATTATTATTATTAATGATAATAATAATGATAATAATAATAATAATAATAGTAATAATAATAATAATAATTTTTCAAATTTTATAATCAAGGAACTTGAAAGAAAATTAATCCCATTTATTATATTTCTTGAATAGTAAATGTCACGTATCATAAAATATTTCATGCAAAATATTTTAAAATATTTTAAAAAATACAGAAAAATAAAAAGAATCATTATTTTCATTAAAATTTAATTAACCTTGGACATGTTTTCGTATTTTTGAACAGGATCATTTTATTGGATGGTAAATATTAGTTGATGAAACTATTGCAATATTGTTTCCCTCTTAACATACGATAAAAGTGGTACAACATCAATTTTCAGTGCTGCATTTAACATTGATAATTTTCCTAAGAATTACAATTAACTTTTCCCAGGCGGAATTCATTAATTAAATTAAAAAATCGAAGGAATCAACGCTGCTAATGTCAGTTGAGTATCATCCCTAAATTACGCAATTTTATGCTCAAATACGAAACAATGTTTACCGTAACGAAAAACAATTTACCACCAAAATTATCTGATCTTCGAAATCTGAAATTGTCAAAGATTTTTCTTGTACATTTTCCGCTGAAAAATTCCAATTTTAATCGTTAAAATAAATATTGAATGGGGAGGGACTCGTGTTTTTAATATTCTATGCCATCGCTAACATTACATCGTTTTATTAAAACTTATTTAATTATTTTTCGTGTGTCAGGCTCACACGACTCAATGATTTAACTATTGTTATTTAGAAATGTAAATATTACCAGGTGGCTCAAAATCGTTTCTCCGTGAACTGAACGCGCCTAGAGAGGGTTTGGAAGATGGAAGCTCAGTCAACCGTCAGTATCTTACCTTAAATGTTTCCATGAGAAATAGAAATGAATAGGTTTTGTGGTTGGAGGGCGAAAAATTTATTTATTGATTTTATTAAATATTTATTATTATTTATTAATATTGATATACCTGATTTTGTCGTTCTTAAATTTATTTGATTAACATTGATAACTTTTCGTTTAATTAATTGATATCGCTTTGCAAATCAAAATTAAAATTGCACAAGTTGGAAGAGAATTAATTCACTTAGAAAATAATCCCCAAGATCTGTTTTGCAAGATGGGGTCTATTGCTTTCAACCAACAAAACATGAATATTCAGTTGACAATTATCTTCAATGTCACTGATATCACAGAGTTCTTTGTCTTAAAATCACTGAAATGGTACTGGTGTGGCATTAAAAAATTGGCTCAAAGCTTAGTCCAAGTAACTGAAGATGGTGGTTGATTGTAATTTAAAGGACAGTGACTTTGGTTGCGACTTCTCTATACTTTATTAAATAAAACGCTGATAACTGAACCGAATAACCTAATCGGATACATGACAGTTCTGACTACAACCACATCAGTTTAACTAATTTCTGTAATATAACTTGCACAGAGATCATTTTCCATAAAATCTTCTATAGAGGCATTTTCGAAAATCACTAATTATTTCCCGGAAAACCTATTAAATAAAATAAATAGAATGTCAGAGACTTTCGTCACGCAAATCTTGTATTTGATACTAGTTATTATTTTACCACTTATGTATGTATGAATTTGTAACGTGTGAATATCCAAAAATTCGGTACAGATACAGAAATATATTTTAAAAAGAAAATTATAAAAAAAATTGCTGCGAATGTCTTTTAAATGGAAAATAATAATTTGTTTGTTTTAACATGTAAGATTTTATTAAAATGGATACTTTAGTTAATTCCAATCTCTGTTGCTAAAAATATTATTTTTGTAAACAAAAGGATTATTATTATAAATGAATATATAAATAATGTATAATTTTTCATAAAATGGCTTGTTTTATCACCTGTAGCAGTTAATTCTACGGATTTTTTAAAATGTAAATATTTATTTCTTATATTGATCTATTTAATGATTTTTTTATCATTTAAATAATTGTTTAAATCAAATTTTCTAAAGTTAAAATTTAAATTATCAAAACATTTTCAAATTTCAAAATATTTAATAATGTTGGTGACAAAATATGAGCCAACGAAAGAACATTTTCTACATTCTATGCTGTTATTTATCAATTTAAAGAAATCCACTGCAAAAGCTGTATCATATTTCGACAAACCTGTGATGATAATACTCTATCAACAGACACTTGCGGTCGCTGCTTTAGACAATTATGATCTCAAAGATAGGGAACACCCAGGTCAACCAAAAAAATTAAAGATGCAGAATTATAAGACCTATTACCCCAGGATAATACGCAAATTTGGACAAATGTCATAGCTAACGATGGAAAACATGCATAACATAATAATGTGCTGTGTCTTTAAAATAAATGCATTTTGTTTTTTTAAAAATCCGCAAAATTAAGCGCTACACCTAATTAATTAAATGTTTGACTATTCAGATATTAATTGAAACAAAATTAATTGTTTTAATTTCGAGTCACAAAAATCTGTCTTCTAAATATAAATATATTAGTAATATGGCCAACATTTCGTAATTCTTTAAAGATAAAGGAGGTACCAAGCAGTAAAAGGTAAAAGGTTAAAATTTCCATACAAAGAAAAAGACGAGACAAACTTTCTTCATGAAAACCCTGTCTTTTTATACAGATTTTATTAAAGGAATCTCCTTTAGATGACAAAATAATGTTGAAAACGATGAACATTTTATTTTATATTTTCATGAAATTTGACCAATATTTCTAGATTTACTTAATATAAATTTTATTATTATATTAATTATTATTATATTATTTATTTTTTATATTAATTATTATTATTAACTAATTTTCAACATTTGTTTATAGCTGGGTGGTTTTCAAAAATTATTAAGTCATAATTTATAAACCAGCAATAATAATTTTTTCATTTTACAAAAACTAAATTTTTCAAATTAAAATCTTTTCATGAGAATTTTGTATCTGATATTTATTATGACAGATGGAAAAAAGTGTGCATTATAATTCAATTTTGACGAAAATTTCTTAAAAATAAATTTCATAAATCTTTATTCTGAAAGAAAAATAATAATTCATAAATCTTATTATAAATATTAATTAAAAAAGGAAATTCCTATATTAATCTAAAAAAGCGCATTTTAGCAGTAATCCGAGAAAATCAATTATGGCAATTATATAATATAATTATTAAAATAAATTTTCCGTTAAGATATTAATAATTGGTGATAAAAATAAATGTTGAAGGAATATATATTATTATCGTCATTATTAATAATAATATTATTATTATTATTAATTTATTATTTTTATTATTATTATTATTATTATTTTATTAATTTATTATTAATATTTATTATTATTATGATTATTATTAATTTACGATATTTAAATTATTTTCATCATCATAAAAATGTAATTATGATTGGTATAGGGGAAAAACCGTTTGATTCTCGGAGAGTTTCCCGTAAATTGAAACTGATTCTTAAAAGTTTAGGTTATATCGTGGAAGTCTTTATTAGACATACGTTATACTGCTAAGTCACCAATTGAGATAAAACAAGTCCAACTGTCTTCACCTGTAAACAGAAAACCTATATCATTAACAGGTTAATGATTTTGGAAACATTTATATCTCCGATTCTCCATATATGACCTCATTACTACTGAATTTATCACCAGTGGACGCCACGATTTCATTAATATGATTAATGGGAAAACATGAACAATTTAAGTTTATTTTCCCAAGAATAACATCGAGAAATATTAAGGACACCACCAATGATTGGATAGTGTGAAGGCAAAGAGAGATAATAAAAGCATTAGATAAACCTAACCAGCTTAATGGTGAGATTTACAAAGTTATGTAATAAAATAGGATAAAATGTATTATGAAGACAAAGTTAAGGTCATCTGAGAGGTCATAATGTCCTAAATGTATTTTATTGTTAATCATCTTTTAACCAATGTCCAAAAGCTTTGAGAATCCAAACCATGGTACAAAGCAAATAAACATAATAATACACCTCACAAAATCGATATTGTTTTATCTAAAAAAAACATCGCAGAATTAAGGATGGTCTTTTATTATTATCCGAAAACAAATATAAAGCAACAATGGAAAACTGACCCCATGTTGGACAGAATTACACATTTTGGGCAGCTTAACTTAATTATCCCCGAAAACCCCGTGCATAGCAGTATGGTAATTCCACTGTCAAGAGCATTAATTGTTTTGTATCGACGAAATGTAAACAAATTGGTTTCATTGCCAAAGGATGGAGAATGATTCCCGTGGCTTTTCAAGTTGATTTCATTTTATTCACAGTGTGATTCTGTGAGAAATGGCTTTTTAGATTGGATTTCTATCACAATTTATCATATACTTTTCTTCATAAATTAGATAAATGGTCTAAATCTACGGGAACAAGTAAATTGTTTTAATTTCTTTGAGGAAATATAAACAAAACTTTCAATGTTGGATAAACAATTTATTTTCTTCTTCATCTATTCATCGATTTCAAACATCAAAAAGAAATCCATGGATAAATGTAAACACAATTGAATGTTGCTGATCCCCTAGAAAAAGGCACTTTGATTAATGAAGAATGATGTTGGAACTTTTGGGATGTGAAATTTTGTTCATGCAATGAAATATTTTTCATTTTTGTCATTTTTTTTAATATGAAATTATTCTTGGAATCGTTCTTGTTTTAATGCTCAAAAATATTCTATATTTTATTTTTAATATTAATTAAACCTTTATTAAATGAAATGGTTATTATCATAAATTGTTAATTATTATTAAAAAAATTTATTATTATTTTATTTCTATAATTGATTTTAAAGAGGAAAATGTGATTAGAATTTAAAAAATTAATAAAAATAATTGATAAAAAATAAAGTTCCGATGACATTTTTATTTGTTCGATAAGAAAAGAATTTTATTTTTGCACTAGTAAAAATGACTTTCGAATTTTTATAAAGAAAAGATAAAATAATATATAATTTAATTAATAAATTATATATTAATATAATATATCTATTTATAATATATAATAAATGTGAAGATAAACTATATTTTATATTGTCGCTTTTTATTTATATTTCAGTTAGGTTGAGCATGAAAAATATATTTATCTTTTTGCGTACAAAATCATCGGAAAATATTACACCTGACGATTGGTGAGACAAGGAGCCAGCAATGATGAGATAAGCTCTATCAAGTCAAGCAACAATTTTGATTAATAATAAAAACACTGGTATTTCTTCTGTGCATTATATTATTTAGCTTCCTTAAGTTTTACTTTATGCAAATTCATTTTATTAAAAGAAGTGTTTTTAAAGAAAAAAAATCACTTTCATAAAAAATCTGCCAACCAAAATCAAATTAAATTAAAGTAAACTTTAATGTAAATGTATTACATCAGTGGTTCTCAACTCTAAAGAGGTCACCGAATTATGATAGGTGTACAAATCATTATACGTGAAAAATCGTGTTTTATAATGGTGTTACATAAATTGTTTATGATGCTGATTAAACTACTTCTGTTCACAATTGCCATAACTACTACCGTTAAGTATTTTATAGGGAATCTTATTATCTAATCACCTTATTATTATTATAGGTAGGTTTTATTAAATATGGTGAGTTATGACTTATTTTTAGTAATATTGATTTTCTTTGGGGTTGCCAAGATCTTAGAAATTGGAAAATGGGTCGCCATATAAAAAAGGTTGAGAACCGCTGTATTAAATGATTTTAAATTTTATTCAAACTAAGTAAATATTTAATTTGATCTGATTTTCAAAATAAAATTCTTTGAATTATTTTATTATGAAAAATAAATACTAAAACGAAAAAATAGTTCATTTTATTTTCGATTTTTGTGTCAATTTAATTTAATAATTTTCTAAAACTTGCATTATTAATTCTTATCCTTATAAGCTTTTTGTTAAATCAATAATTAAGGTAATTAGTCTAATAAATCATAACCAGACTTTTTAACATTAAAGATTTATTATTTTTAAGAAAAATTACATTTTTCAACAAATCATTATATAAAGAAAAATGCAGGTATTTCATTGGTTGAAAATATCTGTAAAAGAAAGGAAATATACATCATAGGAAACCATATCTGAGAATTTTAATTTTATGCCACAGATTCATATGTCACAAATCATTCGATATGGTTCTAATCAATTTTCTCAAAAAATCATTATAAAATCATTAATTACGATTTAAACAATAATTATAAATTTAATTCCAAAGAAGCTAGGTCAAATTAATTTCGATACTTTAGAAAAAAAATAAGATTTTTGACTTTTTTCTGTTAAACTTGGCAAAAATTAATTCATTAGCGAAATTGATATAAATCACAGAAAGATGGCGTGAGGACATTTTTTAATTTTTGACACAGTTTCCCCTTTTTAATGATTAATATAAACTTTTCGATTTTTTTATAGGTTTCATGATGATTTCTTAACTATTCCATCATTTATTCATCCCATATCAAATCGTTTTCTTTTAACTCGTAACACTCTATAAAGATATAAATCAAAAACTTTTGAGAGAAATAATAAAATATTGATCAAGAGTGTATAAAATTGATTTCGATATTATTATTCCATGCCAAATTTAAGTGAAAGCTCCAAAATGATTATGAAATAAATTTTGAGTCAATGTTTGTGTTTATAAAAAAATTTTAAAAATAATAAAAAGGAAAATAAATCTGATAATAAATTATAATTATATTAATTACTGAAAAATCACAAACGATTTTGAATTCAGCAGAAATTTTTTTTTCACAAAAAAATTATAATATTCAAAAAATATTTTTTCATTACATTTTGGAGATTTAATTTAAGTACTTTTTATAAAAAAAAACAGCTTTGCATTGAATAATATTGTTTTCAAATTGAAATTTTATTTGATTGGGAAATTATCGTTCACTTTGACATATGTAAAAAACGTTAATCAAATATTTATTCACCATTCTTTTTAGAATGCCCTTCCATTGTTTAAAATATTTTTCGATAACATATATAACTTTATTCGGTTTCGTAACAACGATTAGTACCATTATTTTTGGGATATTTATCTTGCTTATTACAGGAACTTTCTTTCTGGGGCTTCTGTCACGATAACTTTCGAGATTGAACAAATGTAGCTGGACCCATTTTTCATCAATATCCATCCATGCGTCCCATGTGTTATTCTGGTGTTGTTGGCAGCACTTCAGTCTTTTTTCTTTCTGAGCATCTGTTATTAGAGGGCATATTTTCTTATTGACCAGTCTAAATTGTTCAGCTACAACAATTTTTTGTACGCTACTACTGGGGATTTGAGTCGCATTTCAAATATCGGAGATGGTACTAGACCAGCGTTTACGAATTGTTGCTGACACTGCTGCTCGCCGCTCTTCATAATTTTCAATATAATTTCTTCCAGATCCTTGCTTCCTATCCAACGTACCACGTTTAAAAACTAATCCAGCAATTATCTGGCATGGTTTTTGTTAACATTGAAAGATTGGCATAAATATTTCATTGGCATATTCGGGTTCCATGTTTCCCATTTTGACCAACAACCTTTCATAATTCAGTAATAATAAAAATTTTATCCTCAGAAAGATTTGACATTTTTAAATTCAGAAAATTATCAATAAAATAAAAACAAAATTAACCATTTAAAACAATCGATTAACGTAAAAAGTCATTTATTAAATCCACTTTTTATGACATGGAGTAGCATATCATTATTAGAGATTGGGCTGAGAATCTAACAAAAGTTACCTAATACTTTACGAAACGAAAATTTTTTGTGGCACTAATTAAGTGGCATTATCAAACTGTAATTTGAAAATGTTTTGTTTGTGATTGTGCTCGGGCTGAGAGAAAAAAACCCAGTGGGCTTACCAATAAGTCTGCGGCGAAGTCGGTTCAAAGTTTTCTAATTTACACAGATTCATCGATTCTCAATAACTTATTTTATTTTTGTCATTGTTATTTGAGATTTTGAGAGGTGTGATATGGCCAAGACAATCAGGTGTATTATGTTTTGTCTGCACGCAGTGTTATGGTGTTTTGTGATAACTAAACTGTAAAATATGAATTTGCGTGTTAGTAGTTTGTTAAGGGTAGTTTATAATGAAAGAAAACAATGATAAGATTATGTAATATGACTTAATTATGATTTGACTTATGTGCCACTTAAGCTCTGGCAAAATAACATTTCAATTTTCTTAATTTTTTGTCAAGATTCTCATACTCTAAAATTAATCTTAAATACAAAAAGGTATATTAAATGCAAAAGTAATAATCAATATTTAAAATTGAAATATTTAAACAATTTTGCAACAATATTGGAATAATATTGGAATAATATAAAACGGTAATAAATTTTGCACTAACCTAATAATTTAAGAATTAATGTTTCCGCTGGATATTGTGCTATTTAATATTGCACATATTTAAACCTATCGAAATATACAAATATTCTTTTGAAAACGCCTATAAAAATATGATTTCAAAACTTAAATGATTGACATCGAAACTGAAACGAAATTGAAAGGTGATAAGAGAAATTTTTAATATTTAATAGATTAATAATAAAAGGAACTTTTCCTTCGATAATGTTATTTAGAATAAAAATGGTCTCGACCCCGAAACCAGTGGATATTTTACCTGTAAAGTTTCGTTCAAAAGTAATATTATATTAAAGGTACGCTAGAACTGTATTAAGTTACAACAAAAATCTGAAGACAACGACAAGCCCAACGTCAAAAATTGTTTTACATGATAATGTTAATTACTTGTTTTGACAGATTTGTGATCTATTCGCAGATTACAAAGAAATTTCTCCGAATTCTGTAAGCGAGATGTATTGATAAAAGATATGTAAATTTTCCATGTTGGAATATTTTCTGAACTGTTCTTAGAAAAGAAAAAGAAAGCATTCTTAATTGCCTCGTGACTGTTTTGTAGGGGCAAAATTAATTGTTTATAAATTATTATGCTTATAATTAGATATTTTGTAGATTATAGGCAGATTATGTATCATGAGATTTCGTAAGAGGTTACTCTAGAGGTCTGGTACCTACAATACATATATATAGAACATAAATCAACTTATTTTTCGAGTAAACTCATTTTTATAAATTGACAACAAAATTTGTTAAAAAATTTATTATGAAATAAATTCGAACTTTTTATCAAATCTTCTTCAGTCATTAATATTTGACATTATACATTTTAATCCAATAAATGATCGAATCATTTTTAATTTAAATACTTATCAAATTCTGGTTGATTAAAATCAAAAATATTATCATTATTATTCCTTTTCTTAATGATAATTATATTTTTAGGTAAACAGAGAGCACACTGACAATTGATTGGTTTTTACTTTCCAATATGAGTATTAATCTTTTGTTGCCGTTCTTCTAATTATGATAATTCACATCTGTCGTTCATCGTCATTATCAGAATTGCTCAAAATTACTCTGAATTCTTGAGGAATTTTATTAATACAAGAACGGCAACCAGTGGTTAATATTCAAATAGGAGAAAGTAAAACCCGATTGATTGGATGACTGAAGAAGAGCTGATAAAAAGTTCGAAACATGTTTCATAATAATAAATTTTTAGAAATTTTTAATTGACATTTGAAAAATGCGTTTACTCGAAAATTATTTTTAAAAATTATTAAAGAAACAACTTTCAAAATCACTTTTATGGTAGAAAATGACAATAACAAAAATAACAATAAAAGTGCTTAATGTAATATAAAGAAACAGCCAATCACTGAATTTATATAATTCCATAATAATTTTCTTAATTTAAAGAAATTTTTTTAAAATGAGTAAAATTTTCATATAATTTCATTTGTTACGGAAAGCGAATCCACATTTGTATATCAATATATCCATATTAGAATGAAGTGAGACATCACCGAGACTTTCCGATTTCGTTAAGAAGAAAACATTTTAAGTATATTTTTTGAGATTTTGAAAAATTTTAATTATAAATTCCAAATGGAAATAATAATTTAAAATTACCTTTTTTAATATTTTTATAACACACGAAATGCGCGCGAGTCCGCGTGTGTGTACTTTTGACAGTGGAAAACTAATTTGTCGTGTAAATAAGGTCTTAATTATTAATTTTCCTGAAATCATTAAAAATGGCTTTTGTTAAGAAATTGTTTCCATATCATATTTTGGGAATATAAATGCTCACTAAATTATTTAGAGATTACTGTAGATGCTCCCCTTTACTCCAAGGAAATTTAATCATGAATTATTAATCAAATAATTCAATTAATAAACAGAAATTAGTTAAATGTAATTAAATTATTTGAAAATAATAAATTATAATTAAAAATAATAAAGTAATAACTGAATGGATATAAATTTATTAAAAAAAAACGAGACCATCTATTGATCGTGAGAGATTTTAAATGGATAAAAATAATAATTTGTACCAAAAAAGATTTATGGAAATTATTATTAACAAAAAAATTGATAAAAAAGAGTGAAAGAATGAGAGAGGGGGAGAAAACAAAGATAATTATTCGTTCATGTGATGCATATTTATCAGCTAAAATTATAAAGCTTCTTCATTTATCCTTTAGGGTAACACCAGATCAACACAAAATAAATGATCTCATAAAAGACAGATAATATTACGTCACCTTTGTGGTAAAAATATTTTATGAGGAAAATTGCGAAGGAAATGAAATCTTTGAGTACCTTAGTCAATAATTAAATTAATAATAATTAAAGAGATTCAGAATTTGGCGATAAGATGTTCTCAGAAAATATTGAGAAGAATAGAAATAATTGATATTCCAAATTAGAGTTATAGTATGATATTCCGTTACTCTTAGAATGGCTTCGAAAATATTTTTCAAAATGACAAAGCCCAGATATTCTATATTCTTTGCTAAATTCCCGAATGTCCTCGATTACGTATTTAAACTAGTTTGATAACGTTCCGTAACATCTATTCAATGTTATTATTTGATTCGGAAAAATGAATATTTTTTACAAATATAAAAATTTATGATTCAACTAATCGTGAAAAATATATAAAGAATTCCATCAATTATAATAATATTAATTATTATTATTATTTTTATTATTATTATTATTATTATTATTATTATTATTATTATTATTATTATTATTATTATAAATGAATTTTATCTCTGGGCTTCCGTAATTATCATCAAACTCAAATTCTATATTCATGACAAACGCCCTTGGCTGATATATGTAATATCTCCCAGATATTGCGAGGCCAACAGTAACAGTCAACTTAAAACAGAATATATCTATTGACAATCAAAGAGATTTTAACTAATAATATCGGAACTATTGAAGCTAATATTAATTGTTATTTGATACTGAACAATCCTGAAGAACTGGAGTAGTCTTATTTAAACTTCTTGTTTTACTGAAATTATATTTTAGATCATTTTAAAATAAATTCTTTTTCGAATTAAATAATAATCATAATAAATCATAACAAAACAACATTAAATTATAAACTAACTGGATTTTACTGACTTCGAATTACACAAATTTCGATTAATTAGGCATTTTATTATATTATTATTATTATTATTATTATTATTATTATTATTATTATTATTATTATTATTATTATTATTATTA
>JBBMKC010021412.1:0-18723 GCA_037834085.1 Bipalium vagum | reverse complement strand
TATAATATTCTTCTATATAAATTCTATAATAAATATTCTTCTATAATAAATATTCTTCTAATCAATGCGCAACATTCTTTTAGATAATTCCACATTATTAATTACTACTATTAAATGTGTTTTTAGATGTGTTTTTTTCTTTATCTTTGACTTTTTTATTATTGTTAAATAGGGTTAGATTATCATGTATTAATAAAAAAATCATTAATTTAATTAACAGCAATAATTAAACTTTCATCGTTAGAAGTTGAAATTATATGTTGTTTTAATATATTAAATTTTTGCAAAAAATTATTCATTTTATAAAAGAAAAATTTTAACATATTAAATTAACATACCCAATTATTATAATCTAATTTCTTTATTTATTCTTTTGTTCCAATCATAAAGTTTTTTGTTTTTAAAACTGTTATTTTTATTCATCCATGAAATAATAGCTTCATTATTAATATGTCTTTAGAAAGATAATGAAAATATTATATTAAGTAAAATAAATATTATATATAAAAATATATATTATAAATAAAATATTATTTTAAAAAATTATTAAAGATTATCATTTCTTTTTCATATTCCTTTATACAATATTTTGCTTTAATTTCTTGAAAGATATATTGCCAATAATCTACTTTATTTCTTTTTGATAAATTCTTTTGACCAGTTAAAGGTTCTAAATTTTTCCTGTTATTACAAAATTTGAAATGTATTTTATTTTCTACATTAAATTTTGAAATTGGTAAAGCATGATATTTTCTTTGATTTCCTAAGTCATTCCATTAGAAAATTGAAATTCAATTCATTTATATAGAAAATCAAAACTATATCCAAATAATTCTTCTGAATGTTTAAACTCTCTTTGTTATTTTAAAGCTCTAATTCAGTTAGTATTTAAATATTGTTTAAATTTTAACATTGGATTTTCTTGTTTTCTATTTCTATGATAATCATTATATTTTATTCTATTTCCTGGAATATCTCTATGAATTATAATATGGGTTACAATTACGTTTACAACTATTTATTTTTAAATAAAAATCTTAAATTTATTTTATTTGAAAATATTTATGACATTCTTTTATTTTATTTGAAAAGCGAATTTATTATTTAAAGCTTCCCTTTTATTTACATTGAAGTTCTCGTTCTTCAGTTTTAAAATTAAACAAAATAATATTTATGTGATTTAGTTAATATATTTAATTTACAAATTTAAGAAATTATATCTATATATATATATTTAAAAAATAAGAAATTATATATTACATCAAATTTTTAATCTTCCCAAGGGAGAATATAATTTTCGATTTCTAGATAATTATTAATATCTTGTAAGGAGTATATTCTTATATTTTCTAATTCAGGTAATACATTTTTTAAATATGAGATTTTGTTTAATTCAAAATATTTTGTATCTATTTCATTTATTTTTAAAAATATTATTTATATTTAAAAAAGTATTTTCATTAAGATTTTTAAGATTTTTAATATAATTAAATGATAACTTTGATATTATTTTTAATTGTTTTAAAATCTTTTGAATTTAATTTTGTTAAATCATTTCCCCACTTTTTGAATGTTTCAACAAATGATATAAGATATTTGTTAAATTTAGAATATTTTTATTCAAGATTTCTTTTTATTCCTTTCTAACCTTTTTGTCCTTCTTTAGAATTATATTGTAAATTTTTTTTTCAATGTTTTCTAGTTCAGTTATTATTTTATTTTTTTCTTCTTCATATAATTTTACTTCACTTTGAATATTAAATAAAAGAGAATTATTTTCTATAATTACTATTCTATTTACACTAATTTCCTTTAATAAATCTTTCATAACTTGTTTCAAATATTTTAAATCTACAACATCAATATCATTTTTTGGATTTTTTGTTCCAAACCTTTATTATTTTATTATTATTCATAATTATAATTTCTGTCATAGCATCACCAGTAACATTTAAAAATTTATTTTCAGATTCAGTTTGAATGAAAGTTATTTCTTCTTATAATTTATAATTTCTACTTTTATAATCATTATAAAACTAAGGATTTTTAAAATATGTAAAATTATTTTCCATTTTAATATTTCTATTGATGCTTTGCCTCTAAGAGCGTAGTGCTCAAGTCTCCTATTTCAAATAGTATTTTAGAAAAATCAATATTATTAAATAATTTGTATAAACCACAAAAAGTTAATTGTTCACAATTACTTAAGTCAGCCGTGCTTTGAAAATCAAATTTATTATACTCTTTAACATGTTTTTCTAAATCTTCAAAAGAGGTGGTAAGTCATAAGAGTCAAAGTAATAACCATTGTAATATCAAACCCAATGAATTCCTTTTTGATTTAAATTTTGATAATTAATAATTAATGATTTTTCAGATTTCATTCTTTTTTCAGTAATCTCATCTTTCCTTAAAACTTTTAAAGACAACTCTATATTTTTCAGAAATATCTATTAAATCAAACCTTGTATACAATTAACTTGTATTAACTCTATATTTACAGAAGAATTCAAGTAAATTTAATAACATTTTTAAAATAAAATCTGGAAAAATATTTTTAATCCTTTTTGTAAGGATCCAACGAAGCTGTCAAGAGCTATGCCAAGTCAAAATATAAACCATTTCCTTGTTTCATCATTTTAATGTTATTCTTATTCAATTTTTGTAATAATTCTTTTAATTATTTTTTTTCAGATTTATCTAAATTATCATATTATGAACTATTTTAAATTGAATCTCTTAATCCTTTTCCAAAATATGGATCGAAGTATAAACCACGTCCTTTAGAAATATCAAAATAAAAACCCTCTCCAGTTGTGAAAGTTTTGTTTCCTAGAGTTTTCCTTGTTACTTTTGGTTACAGTTTCTGAATTTCCATTTCTAACTTTTTTTTCAAATCTGTTTTTTACCTTCTTTTTCTTTTTAAACAACTGTTGCAGCAACTTCACCAGCCGCACCTAAAGATCTTTCCACGAATTGTAATCAAAGGAAGTACAGAGCCTCCTTTTTGTTCCTCAGTTTCTTCAACGTTATCTTTGAGTTCATTAATTACTTACAATAATATTTTCTTTTTTAAAATTCAGTATCTTTATCAACCCATAATTTTTCTGGTTTATTTTGATAGCCTCCAAATATTGTATCAAATGCATCTGTTAAAGATTTTCCAGTTTTATTTTTTAAAGGTATAGCAAAAGCGTATCTTGTGTATAAATCAAATACTTTTATTTACACAATTATTTTAAAAGGTTTTTCTCCTGGTATAAATGTTATATCTGCTGTCCAAATATCATCTTTATTAAAAACTTTAACCTCAAGATACTGTTTAGGTTTTCTTAATTTTTTATGAAGCTCATTTTCTAACTGTTTTTTATTTTCTGGTTTTTATTTTTCTTTGTCTTCAAATAGTTGCTTATTTAAAATATGTTTAGTAGCTCTTTGAAAACCCAATCCAAAAGCTACTTTTCCCTTCATAATTAATTTTACTAAAGCTCTTTATAATTTCTCTCTTGGTGTAGGATTTTGAATATTGTTCATTTCATGAATCATTTCAACATCAGCAATATGCCTGATCTTTTACATCTTTTGAAATATATTTTACATCATGTTTCATTGCACCTTGATTCACTCTATTTATTGGAATTGAACCGGGTTTTTGAATTGGAGGTATATCTAGTTTTCCAGTTTCATTGTAATGTTTTATTATTTAATTATAGTTTTCTAATCTTTTATCAATATGCGTTCCAACTCCAGTAAAATTGTGAACTGGATTTGTTTTATTAAAATAGTTTAAAAGATTTAAAATTTAATTCCCCATGTCGTAAATTATTTTAAAAATTTATTATTTGAAATAGTTTTCTGAATATCACCGCCAGTCTTAATAAAATATTTTGGATATTTTTCATATAATTTTTCAATAATACTTTTATTAGTACTTTTTTAAATAGTACTTTTATTAGCAATCTTTTTAAAAATGTATATTTGTCTTTAAATGTTTACTCTTCTTATATTTTGAAATACTTTTAATACAAACTACAAAAATATGAATCAGTCATTTTTTAAAAAAGAAAATAAAAATTTTTTTTTCATATATTTTGTAAAATCGAAAATGTTATTGTTAATGAAAAACGATGTGATAAAATCTCAATTTATAATAGTACTACAAGAAATGTAAGACGGATGTCATAAGTCTATATTTCTAAAATATCAAGTAGAATTAAAAAACACTTCACTTTTTGCTCCATTTATGATGATAAAAAATGATCATATAAAAAAATCCTATACAAAAAATTTAATTACATCAAACACTTATTTTGCTAATCGTACAAAAAGTTGTGAATTTTTTAATTTTTAAATTTAAACTAATTTCTAGATAATTTTATATCCTTTTATAATTTTCTATATTTGATAAATTGAATATAATAATAATATAGTATAATAAGAATAATAATTATTATAAATTATGTATATCATTACTTTTTTAATATTTTTCTGTTGATTGCTTTAAACTATTAATCTTGTCAACTACACTACCTTTCATTTCCACATTTCTCAATATAATGTCTTTACAAAGTTTTTCTATTTTAGCTTTTAATTTGACTGGATTTTTTGTTGCCTTTATTCCATGATTTGGTCCATATTTAAGAATTGTCAGTTCCTCTTTTGATTATTGAATATTTGAGAGATTAATGGCTGTATTTTCTACATTAAACTCATTATAATCGTTTTCTTTCATTAAATCTTTAAATTTCTTTAGATGTTTTGATCTGAGTTCTTATATTTAGTATTTTGATTCTTCAATGATACAACTGACAAATATTCTGAATATTGAATAGTTTGCACATTATCATTTTCCATTGATTCTATTCTTCTGTTCAATGATTTCTTGTGAACTTGACAACGATCTTCAAGTGTTAATACATAAGATATTTTCAATATACTAATGAATATTGGTGTTAATATTTGAAATCGACATTCAATTAGAAAGACTAACTACAAATTGTGTTTTTCAAATTTTAAATAATTCTTTCTATATCCCAAATAAGCGTTTTACGCTTTTAAAAAAATTTTTGAACACGCAAAATTTTATTTATACCACTACCTTGATAAATGTTTCGATCTCTTCTTTCAGATCTTCTTCAATCAATTTTGTATATATATACAGTCAATATATATTCTTATATATAATAATAATAGAGATATATAATGAATATTCAATTACTGAAATTGTGGAAGCTCTAAAACTATTTAAAGTTTAGAACTGTAAGTACATTTTTAAAATTTATTTAGAAATATGAACAAAAATTAAAAATTAAAACAACACAGTTGAAAGAAGATATTTTATTTTAAATAACAAAATTACATGATCATAAATCTAACAATGCATAATAAATAATAAATAAATAATAATTTTAAAATGAAATAATTATATTGAAATGATTTAATTATTCATTATTTGGGTTCAATCTTTAAGAAATTTAAAATATTGAGGATTTTTCACAATGATTTTTATTTGAGTTCTGAAATTGTTAAGTGCAATTACATTTTAACAAATCAATTTTTTCCAAAAATATATTTTCATTGCAAAAGTTTGTTCTGAATTTTGAGAAAAATGAAAAATCAATTTTAATAAAACTTTATTAATCAAATATTTAACTTTTATACATAATTAGTTTATATCAATCTACAAACCTTTGTTTATAATTATTTAGTTTCCCGGTTTATTTGAAGTTTTTTAACTGTTACAAGAAGATTAAAAGCATTTGGCAGTTAGTCAAGATAAACGGAAGAATGCGGTAATACTTCTATGAATTTGATAATAATTTTTGAAATTATTCGTGACTGACCAACTCTAATAATCTCATCAAGAATATTAGTATATGCGAAGATTCCAAATAATTCCACATGTCCTCACATTGATAAATATAACAATTTTTAATAAAGCTTGCTAAAATGTTTTGCTTATGTATACCTATGTATACTGGTCTACGGATGCCATAGCTTCTTCATTTGATTTAAAATGCTTACCCCGGAGAAATTGCTTTAGGTTTCTGAAAAGGTAGAAGTCGCTATAGAAACCTATACATCAACAGGCTTTGGCCGATCTGTTGCAATTTCAATGATTGAATTCCAACGTTTGTAACATTATACATTTTTATCTATAAATATGAAAATATCCCCACGGATCATTTCGTATTTAAATTTATTTAAATTTCATTATTTAAATTTATATTTCCACATCTTTTTTAAATGCATTTTCCTTTTTGTGTTTTGATTAAAACTAGTTTTAACAAGATGTGTTCCATGCTTAATTTGCTTGATATAAAATAAGTTCTTCCTTAACTGTGCTTGATTAGGATAAAAAACCCATGAATGAACAATAATTTGAGTTCCAAGAAAAATCTCAAGAATAAAGAACAGCAATAATGATGTGGAGTATTTTTTCTTTTAATAATTTTATTTCGAGAGGATTGATTAAATTTGTAAAATTATTGATTATTTTTTTATATCGATTAGAAATTTAGGACTTTCATTATTATTAAAAAATGCAAAATAGTTATGACACTAATCAGAAAACTTTTACCATTGCAACAAAGTAGGACGAACAAATACTCATAGGATTCTCCTTCCGCATACTCTTTTGAATAACTGTTAAAGAAAATACTGACATCGTCTAAATCGATACTGAAGCAGTTCTTGTTTTGTAAACACTTTATCTTTCCAATTCCAACATCTAAGGTATCCATTTTATCCACATTGCTGTTAGGAACATATGAGCTATTAAGTAATATCCATGTCATGTTTCTGAAACAATTTCTTTCCCCGTCCAAATATGGTAGATAACATGGCAGCCCCATTGAACTTACTTTTTCCAAAATACTTAGTCCATTTGACAAAACAATTAATTGCAATGTTGTTGTTGCCAATATTGAAAAGAAATGCATTTGAAATTTTGTTAATAAAGCGAATAATTAAAACTTTTGTGAAAATAATGCAGTTTTGCAATTGACATTATTGGCGATATCAATCTATTCATTTATTAGTCCTTCATTCATTCATTGTATTTTGGCTATACCACGTAAAATTTGCAGAAAACTCTTAAAGTATTATTTTCCTAGTTTCCTATTCAGGTAGACCTTTATGTTTTTTTCTGTTTTGAATTGGAATTCTAGCTATAAATTTATAGAAAGCTAAGATAAGATAATAAGATTCAAGTTTCATCCTCTGTTTTCCAGTAACGTAGGCAGTCATCCATTGAATTTTGATCCTGACTCCGAAGAGTCTCTGTGGCACACTCCACTCGATCTGACAAGATGTGTGGAATCCATACTGAACAAATTTTTTTCAATCTTCATGATGACTTGTTTCTTTAGAGATATAATTTTTAAAAAATTTACATAATCTTTTCTTATACATTTTTAGAAAAGAAATTTAGTGTAAACAATATGGAAGCGCAATATATCCTGCTCACAGTTCTTTCACCACTACTTGGTGCTCCAATCATACGAGGTTTACGAATTTCTATTTTATTAGACTTGCAGATTTTATTCGAACATCTTAAACTGAAAGAAAATTTTCTAAACGAGATTCCATCACTGAATATGCGTTATTAAATTTCTAAAATATTTTAAATTATAATTTAATTATTAATAATAAAATTATTTTACACTGAAATATGATATAAATATTAAATGAAAGAAGACCTTTATGGACAATTTTTAAGAAAACATGAGACCAAATAATAGGTACAAATAATCATTAAATTAAATATTTTTTTATCTAGATAGTGAACCATTTTTCTTTTCAATCAAAAGGTTCACATTATAATAGTAAAAATAATATTTATTAATCTCTATCACTTAACCTTTCTTTTTCATTTCAGATATGAACGTGGGGAATATATTCTCTTGTTGACCCGACAGTTTCCATTTTACTCAGATTAACAGGAAAATTTTTAAAAGATAATTATTAACTCTCACAATCAAATGTATTATAATGGTGAATTTAGATAGTGTTACCAATAATGGCTTTAATTCTAGTGAATGGATTGTGAATGATTGTACATGCTTCAGACTCCAACGAAGATGTTTATCGTTAATTTTAATTTTAAATTGTTTTCATTTTTTTGTTCTGGGCATTTCAAGTGGGAAATTTTTGCATAATTCTTAAAGACCTTCATTTCTATCGTCAATTATCAGTTTTAAGAGATTATAACCGAGAATAATAAGTAGAATTTCTATTTATACCTTTTATTTGTAGTTAATTAATTTAAAAAAGGATGTTTACTTTAAATAATAATAAATTAATTGAAATGGTTTGTAATTATTAACATTTTTTGGATATTAAAAGGTTTATATGACTAAATATTTCTTTGCAGTCTGAAGAAATGAGAGAAATATATATATAGTTAGCTTCATAGCTATAATCAAAAAGTGTAAGAACAGTTCTTCTCAGTTTAATCTTGGGCATTGGGGAGTTATGTTCACTAAGTGTGTCCACTACCATGACCTAGTATTACTGTTGAAAACTGTCGGATCGGGAGAAGTTAAGTGCACTCGAATGTACAGGCCGATTTGTCATATGGACTCGGCTATTAATACCTCATCCTAATCTTGCATCTAGATCGGATCTATGAATTTTAGGGAGATTTTGCGGCCCATGAATCCAGCCCGTCCCATTTGGGGTGAGCGGCCACTGTCTTAATCTTTTACGGCGGTCACTCAGATGGTAGGAAATTTGTTTTTAAATCTTGTGTGCGTTAAAAAGAACATTATTAAGATGGTTTAAAGTGTTCTGTGAACTCAGTTTAACTAAAAAAAAGAAAAATTAATGTACAGTGGTGTTCATTAAAATAGTAGTGTTAATACAAAAGTTATAAAACTTGAAATTTTTTATGGTAAAAACTTTAGTAACAATAATTTTTTTAAATATGTTTTCCAGTTTTGATTAATGATAAAAACAGAAGTTAATCATTTTAATTTATAATATCACTGTGATATGAAATAGAAAGATTTCAACTTTTTCAATAAAATAGCAGTAATTTACTTTTAAAATACGTCATTAGATTAATTCACCGATTATATATACACATTTGTCAGTTAAGGTAATTGAAGTTATTTGAAATGAAATTATTTTTATTGAAAAAAGATATTACAAAAGAATAAGAATTTGTTGTGGTAAATTTGGCTCCGAAGCGGAGTGGTCTCTAATCAGAAAAATACCTGAGGAAATGAAAACGTATGTCGAAATACAAAATATCATGAACTGATCGTCTACAATGATTTCTGACGATTTATGAAATCTGGCAGTGAAAACCGTGGTAAAGAAACGTGCTACATCAGCTATAGATGATCGTAATATAATTAGCTTGACCAAAACCAATTCAAGAATTATTTTAAACAAATTAAACAGGACTTAAATTTAGAAGACAGACCTATAACAATTCGGAGATGTTTGACAGAAGCAAATTTAAAAACACGAAGCCCTAGAAGAGTGCCTTTGTTACAGAAAATAAATGTTTATAAAAGATTACAGTTCTCAAAACACCTTTGACTAAGTGGCACAATATTTTGTGGTCTGGTGAGACCAGCATTGTTTTTTAGTTCTTCTGGCTCTCGGTAGTACGTACTAATGCCACCTAAAACGGAATTGGCAGCCAAAATCAACACAAGGGAATGTTTCTCCTACTAAGGGGTTGGCCTAATATTTAGGATTACTGGTAATATGGACACCAGCATATATATGTAGATATTCTAAAAAACATCATGTTACCATATGCTCAAGATAATATGAAACTTTAAAATCAATTTTTGTAGATACTTTTGGTATAAGAAATTCTATAAATGAATTATTTATTTCATAGCTGAAACTTCTGATTTAGAAGGAACGTCTAAATGTGGGAAGCCATCAAAGTGAATAGGAAATTAAAAACAAAATGGGAATTCCTTAAAAGCTTAAATATATTTTTAATTTAAAATGTATCTCTTTATTTTCAAATATTTTTTTCATAAATTTTATAAATGTTAATTTTGGTTTTTCTCATATTTTTTTAAACTAATTTTAAAAAAGGTTCTTCAGTAGAATAATGTATTAATAATTAATTTATAATAAATTTAAAATATTCATAATTATTGTTTTTATATTTTGTTTTTTTCCAACATCGATTACAGGAAGCTATTCAATTCTTTTCTTTCGTTTTTGTTTGTTTATATTTAAAAAAGAGAAAATATTTTTTTGCCATTTATTAAAAAAATGGAAATTTTAATTTAATCTTTTTCTTACAAATTTCATATAATTAGAGAATCGATTTTTTGAAGAGAGCTCCAGGAAATCTTATTTGGCTCATTAACCTTGGTTCAAAAATCTTTTTTCAATTTTGGAAATTTTTCTTTTAAACTTGTTTAGGAAAATTTTTTAAAGCACTTTTAAAACTATAATTAGTCAAGGAAAACTCATTATCTTCAACATTTAATTCATATCATCAGAAATTCTTTTAAAATGAAATGAAATTATATAATGGATTTGGCTGCAACGATGAACGCATTGTATAATTCTGTACCTGTTGGTTTTATCCACTCAATTGGAGCCAAAAACCCATAACTGTCATTGATCTGTGGACGTACTTCAATGGTATAAGAGTACTTAACTCCAATACTTTTCACCCAATCATCACTTCCTCCAGACGAAGGATCTGTAATAAAATTGATGATGTTCACATAAATAATATAAATAAATAATTGTTTATTTACTCTTAAAAGTTTTACTTATAATTGCGTAATAAAGTTTAATTTTAATTATTTATCTCTTAATATAACAAGAGCTAACCAATATCGTTTTATTATATTACTTAATTAAACAATATGTAATTTCTAGTACAATAACCTTGAATTATTGTTCCAGAAATTATTCTTCTCCTTCATAAATTATATCTAAAGTAGTTCTCATCCTTGATGGAAAATTTAACCAAAAATAAAAATGATAATAATCATAAAGTCTTTATAAAAAAAGTATTATGCTCAATTCTTAAATTATTTCACATTGGATTTTTGATCAATTTTTAAAAAATAAACTCAATATAAATAATTTTTATTATATTCGAATTTTATACAATGGACAAATTATACTTCAACATGAAGCATTAAACATTTCACATGGTTGATGGGAATTATATTTCCTGAATTTTTTGTTCTATATAATAACAAAAATGACATAAATTGGTTAAATATTAATTAATAAATGAAAATTCCTTTTTTGAAATTATAAAAAATAAAAAACTTCTCCAGAGAAATATTCTAAATTTTCGACCTCTAAAATTTTCAAAAATTATTACCTTGTAAATTTTCTAAATTGATTTTAGATGAAATAGAAATATTTATATAAACATTTATTTATATTATCAAACTATTATAAAATTCTTCAAATTCGATTTTTACAAAAAAATCAATCTTTCTCATTTTTTAGCATTTCAATTATTTCATAAATATACAATATAAACAATTTCGTAAAAAATGTTCTAAGAATATTTAGAATAATTTACAAATTTAAACAAATTAATTAATTTTATACAGGCTCTTTAATTTTAAAAAAATGAGTAATAATAATTCGAAAACACAAACATAGAATTTTTGCAGCTGATCCAACTTTATATTGCTTTCCGCTGGTTTTATAAATGGCTCCAGCCATCAGGTTTGCTACTCTTTCCTAAGAAATATTAAATGTGATATATGATTATACTGGAGCACTATTTCAGCAGAATCAGGTGGAGCTTGTGCTGTATATCCCCACGGTATCAGTACCAGCTGGGAAAATGCATGAAAGGATATGTATATTTTAAGTTTGTGTTTAATGGACAATATAAAATTTCTTAAATTTCTGGACTCCGGTGCACTGAAAGGCGCTCGTCCAGGATATATAGATGAACAAGGATTGAAGTCGACGCCAACGTCTAAATTTAATAAGGAAAATTTGAAATAGCTTAGAGAAAACAAACTTCCAAAATCCACATCGAAATTTCTGTTAAGGTCGACACCATGGCAACCATTTCCCACAGGCATAACATTTTTGCGCCACAAACGATTTTTCTGTGATAATAGAGTTAATTATAATTATGGTAAAGTTAATTATGTTAATAAAGTAAAAATTCGGATACCTCTTTTCTACTGTATTCATATCCATCTGGGTTTAAAACTGGTAACACGTACACTTCGAATCTGTTTAAGATCAACTTTACATTTGTATCATTGACCTTATAATTGGTGATCAACTGAGGAAATGAAAATATTATGAACCTTCTTTTGGTATTGAAATATAATATCACATTTAAAACTTCTATTCCATATACATTATATTAATATACTTAATAATATTATTTTATTATTTAGAATATAAAACAAAAATCGATAAATCAACATTGATATTAACTTCTCTTTTCAACAAAAATATATAGAATATTTTATAGATTTTCAAATTTTTTGTTAAAAATCATAAAGTTACATTTATGAATATTATCAAAAACATTATTTTTTTCATTATATTGCTTTGATGAATATTTGCAATGAAAATAATATTAAAACGTTACTTTTCATTTTTTGCTAGAATTCATAATTACAGTCTGTTCAAAAAGTATATTCCAACTAGAAAGATTGAATATTGTAAAATTAAAACCGTTTCAATTTTTAATAATTTGGTACGAAGTATGATGTTATGCAGTTACAAATCCAGAACAGTAAAATTTAAATCAGTAAAATTGTATCAAAAACAGAATTTGAATTTTTAATATATTTTTTATTATTAAGTGTTCACTTTGATTAAGTCCCACTTTGAATTTGAAATCTTTTTTATTGCTAATTATTTTAAATATTAGGGTGATTCAAAAGTCATTTTGTTTATTATTTAAAATAATAAAAACAAAAAATTATATTATTTTTCAAAGTAAACGCCATTTGAATCAATAGTTTTAAGCCATCTATCTGCTAGTTGTTGGATCCCTTGGTGGTACCATTCCATGTCCTTGGCACGCCGTTTTGATCTCGCCCAAGTTATTGAATCTACGCCTTTGGAGAAAATGTGCCATTGATCGAAAAAGGTGGTAATCCAATGGGACAAGATCGGGAGTGTATGCTGGACGTGGTAACAATTCAATAGATTCACATTCTCTGATTTTTTCGATTGTTTTCTTGGTAGTGTATGATTTTGCATTATCTTGCTGTAAGACCACCCACTTTCGATTAATCAATGCCGGATATTTCAGCTTTAATTTTGAAACATTCGATCCAATTTAGCACAATATATGTCTGCGTTCAGTGATATACTATTTGAAATCAATTCAAAGTGGATCATGTCTTCGAAATTCCACTAAAAACACAATAATGTCTTTTGTGAGAGTCGATCTCTTTTTGGAACAGATTCTGACACATACCCAGGGTTCAACCCCTTAATATTTTTGTGAGGATTGTTAAAATATATCTATTTTTCCTCAGAAGTTACAATTTGTCTAATGAAACTGTCATCTCTCGGATTTTCCCAGCAGCTTTCTACACGTTTCCATACGTCGCTGATTTTCGGTTTAGAGGTACGTCTCTACATTATTTGTTGACCTTACTGATTGGTTTAAGGTGTCGGACATCTGTTGCTTGGGAAATATCTAGATCAGCAGACAATATTCGAGTGCTAGTCTATGATTTTATCTCAACAACATTGTGTAGCGCTTCTTGATTCATAGTTACTGGCCTACTGGAACGTGGTTGATCGTATAGATCATTGTCACCTTTATTAAATTTTTTAAACCAGATTTGGTTTATGCGAATGGAGACCACACCTTCGCATATTTTCTGGCAGCTTCACTAATTTTAATTGTGTCTTCCAATAATATCGAACCAATAAAAGAATTTCGATTTTTTCCATGTTTATTTCAGCTAAAATAAAATATGGTATTACACTTATATAACTTAAATTAATTAACATCATGGTAGAAAATTTATAAGGTTTGAAATTAATATATAAATCGATATATTCAAATTGTTTATTAACTAAACAAATTACTTTGAACTACTTAAACAAAAAATTGAAATTACTTATGTATTACCTTAATATATTAACAAAACTTTGAATTATCGAAATTTGACTATGATAGTAACCGATAAGCAGCAATTTTAAAATTTTAAATATGGCAAGAGGTGTTTTATTTACATTAGACGAAAAAGGCACAATAAGAGCATTCCATGAAGAAGATAAATCTGCGGTTTGGATTAGAAGAAAGTTTGAAAGGACAAAGCGAGCCGTAAATGCTTTTTTAAAAAGACAACAAGAATATCAACCTCCAAAGAAGATGAGAAGACCAAAGGCAATTGATGAAAGGACACACAGATAGATAATTAGGACAATCAGTAACCAAAGCAAATCATTATTGAATATAAAAGCTATTTTGAGTATTGCTGCGACTAATACTACAATTTATAATTATGTTCACAAGTATACTTTCATTAAAAACCGGAAGATGCTGAAATCATCAGAAATGGGAAGACCAGATGTTGTATACACTCTTTAGTGACGAAAAGAGACTCAACCTGTATGGTCCTAATGGTTGGGCTAACTATTGGAACGACCTGCGAAAGCAATCGCTGTGGGTCTCAAAAAGGCAATATGGAGGAGGCTCGGTTATGGTTTGGGCTGCTTTTTAGATTTAACGGGTACACTTATATTATTTTTGTTGCCGGCAATTTTGACTCATCCAAATACCAGAATTTATTAGGTATTCCTTTCCGGCCAAATGGAGCAAATATAGGAGAAATAAGCAAAATGCCACGATTCTAGAGCAACAAAAATATGGTTTAATGAAAATAACATGACCGTATTAGATTAGGCACCAAAAGTTCACGATCTTAACCCAATGTAAAATAAGTGGGGTGCTTTGGTTAGGAGTGTATATTCGGAAAATATACAATTCCACAAAATTTCTGAATTCAAAGAGGCAATATCAAAAGCTTGGTATAAACTTGGTAGTGAGCTTTTACAAAAGCTTATCCAAGGCATGACAAAGAGATTTGGTAATCTGCCTTGGAAAATGGTGGATACATAGATTTATAAAAGGAAATTCATAAATTATTTGTATTAAATGTAAGTGGGAATACACTTTTTGAACAACTTGATTTTTTATTTAGTAAACAAATTCGATTTTAAAAATTAAAATCAATCATATAATATAAGATTAGCTTCCGACTTTTGTTATATACATAGATTTAAATAAAAAAATAAAAGAATAAATCAATAGTTAAAATTATTCATTCTTTTGTAAGTGAGAATATACTTTTTGAACAGACTGTATAGATCATACAATTTATAAAATATTTAAAACAGAAACATTAATTATGATAATGCTCTTCTATCAAATATGAGAGTGAATAAAAAATTTCCCAGAATGATGCCTTCTTTTTCGAAAATGAGCACAGAAATTAAATATATAACACTTCTAACTAACAGAGTAAAATATTTTAAAAAATCAATTAATTATAAAGATATATTTGTTTAAATTAATCATTTTAGAAAATGAAAACTGAAAAATTTGTATTTTATGTGATAATGAAACTCTTAACAAAACTCGGATGGGAAACATCGAAATTATCGAATATTTGAAAAAGTTTATCAAGACGAAGCACCAAAGAAAGCAATAGTCTTTGAATGAGGAAGCAGATTCAAGGAAAGCCTAGAATAAATAAAAGATGAACATCGAACTGTGCGAACATCAGCAGCAATGACTGAGGAAAATGTAGTGCCTGTCAAATCAGTCGTTGAAGAATGAGACGAATATCGGTCCAAGTTTATAGTAAATTCTTTGGTCGGTTCAATCCATTTTAAAAATTTTTATAGAATTGTAGAGAGTCTCTACCAGATTGATGCCAAAAGCATTGCACAAAGAACACTGAATTTTCCAGGGATATTTTTGATTCACCCTCTTAAGTATTATATAATTCAATTAACCTGATTAAGAATCCAAACAACAGAGGAAATCGAAAGCCATTCTCTAGCGTGAATACCACCGTCTATGAAAATAGCCTCTTTTCTTTGACCAGTGCTGATCTAATAAAATTAAACAAAAATCATCTCATCTTTTCATTTTATTATTTACCAACCTTTAAAACCTTCATATTTCTTCCTTCATATGTTTTACCAATACTTATCAAAGAGATAAAATTCGGATTAGAATTCTTAAGCGATTGCAACCATTGGTTATACTAGTTTTATAATTCGATTGATTGTTAAATGATTTTATTATTATTAATACTTCATTGAAGGGAGCAAAGTACGTAACTATTCCAGCTGATCCAGAAGCTTTAAATTTTGATATGGCCCTTTGTACCTCGTTGTCTCTCATTTCTTTATGTATCAAGCTGAATTTTGAATGGAATAAAATACAAAATAGAATTTATAAATTTTTTATTCAGATTCATAATTTTATTGGCTCCCACCTCGCTTTTCATTTTAAGATTATTAATAAAATAATTGATTTTTTTAATATTTATTTAAAGCCTGCATATTTTACCCGTCCAAATTATCATTGAGTACTTTTAATTTCAAATTCAATTCTTTCAAATGTCGTCTTAATAGTTTAAGAGACTCAGGATCACTCTGTGCTGAAAATCTGACTGACGAATTTATGGTTGGAGAACTCCAGAAATCCAACTATAAAAAAACTTTAATTATATTTGTACCTGTTTATAAGCAAAAACCTTTAGTATAACTTTCGAGAGGTCTAGGAAATCCGTCATTTGTTTCTCATTTTCCAGAACTACTTCGAAAACACCCAATTTCGCACTGTCAAAAAACAATATAAGTTACCTTAACAAAAATCTTTTACGCCAAAGGTCGAGCAATGGTTACGATAAACATTAAAAGTAATCTTATCATTTCCATAAGAGAAAACATCCCTTGAATTCTTTTGTAACGTATTTATATAAAACGACAAATGAATGAGAATAAACAAAAAAGTCAAAAATGTATTTACATTTCCGAACCCGGAAATCACCAATTTATTTTTTAAACCCTGAATTTATTTGTCAAACACAAAATATTGACATAATAATTAAACTGGTTTTTTATTTTTGTTAATAGGTTGTAACATACATTTGTTTTAATGCACTTGTTTTCCAACAAATAGTTAAAACAAAATATATAAACAGTTTTTCAAGAAATTTTTTTCTTTTTATATTATTTCAGTTTAAATATATAGGAAATGATTAATGAAGAGAGCCATTGAAATGGGGTATTGTTGAACCCATTGATAAAGAACCCAGTACAAGGGCACAATGTATTGATTATTATCATTTAACAGAAGGCATCTGAACAGTTTTCTTTTGTAGAGGTTTTATTAAATTAAAAGAAATTACGAAATATATAACGATGGCTTAACGAAATATAACCTGCAAGATTATAAAATTGTAACCATATGAAACATTACTTTAATCAATATTGGTGACTGAAGAATCATAAATGTAAATCAAAATATAATATTAATGATTAAAATAATGTTTATTTAATAATGAAATAATTATCTAAAAGTATTTGATAAAGGTAATCTTCACAAAGATTTGATTGAACAAAATCTATGGTGTTATCCAATATGAAATGTCGTTTTATCAATCTTAAGTCTAATTAATAATTAGTCCATTTAAAAGATGTTTTATTAAGACAAGTAATCACCATTAGAAGTAGTCCTTTTTTCCAATGCGAAATACGATTATCTATGCCAGTAACATAAATCTTTGAAGTTACCAAATTTTCTTCCTTAAAATTATGAGGCATTACAAAATTGTTGATTGTTCATAATATTTTCGTCTGATAAAATTAAACGAAATTTTATCGTTTGTCTACTTGGTGGTGCAGTGAGAATCACTGTCTGATCAATTCCTGAACACTTTTGAAATTTAGCATTCCACAGAAAATTTAAATTTTTTCTTCCATTTCAAAATCGCTTAAAAAATATTTTTAAAATTATCTAAATGAATGATTATGCCTTTAATCCACATAAACAAATTACCAATATCTAAATTTTTTTCTGCTTTATCTCAAAAGAAAGTATATTAATATATTAAAATATATTAATTTATAATACATAACAAACACTGCATACATTTAGATTTTTTAAAGGTTTCACAATTTTTATCCTAATATTTTATTATTTTTCATTTTTATATTGTGCAGTTTGTGTTTAATTTAAAATACAATTTTATACTATTTCCATGTAATTAAATTATTGATCAAAATTTATACTTATTCTGATTTCCAAACCAATGTTATTCAATTTATTTTTTGAAATGTTCAATATCGTTTTTCAATGATCGTCTAGAAGAATCTCCAGGAAACAGACATTTCCAATATCGATCTCTAAATTAATATTGACATGATATTCAACTCTTCATACTATGATGAAATCTGTCTCTATTCGTGTAACCATAAAGTATTTCATGGACACCTTCCCGCAGGTCAGGTATCATTTATAAAATCCCTTTGAAATCAGTCTTACTCCAAATCTATTGTGGGAGTACTAAGGTACAATGACACCTTTTCGACTATCCGACCAGGAAAAAAACCAATTTGAAGAAAATTGTTTATCAATAAAACAAAGTTATTTTGTCTCTAATCTCGAATGACCACATATAGTCAACGTCAAATTAATTAGACACTTTATATTTTACTTTAAAAAATATGATAAATGATTCCTTAATGCTAAGG